>CM060842.1:8992500-9292500 GCA_030762175.1 Metallyticus violacea | reverse complement strand
TATAAAAAGTTTAAGGAGCTGCTTAGTTTTATATTTACCGTAAATACACTCATATATAAAAACTGCCTGTTGTGTTTTCCGTACTTTACCTACTACCCATTACTCGATAATGCAAAACATCTGAAGGAAAGTACAGGCAGCATCGGTCAATTTAGTGATATGCGCACTCAGAATTCGGTTCCGCGAAATGTCTTAATGTATATGCTGTAATTATTTTATGTTTTGTTATAGTTACCGCTTTCGTTATTATTTATCAAAACACGATTTTCTGTTGTAAATCGTAAACAAAGTCTAATTAATTTATTAAGTCTTTTTTGTTAAATAGTGTAAACAATAGAATGGCACAATACTTTGAAAAATTACACCCAGTAAGCATGGTTGAAATAGCTGTTGAATCTACTGTACACTAGTAAGATATACGAATATTATATACTTTTTAACTGCTATAATTATTTCATGATGATGTACAATTATAGTCGAAAATCTCCATTTTAAATGATTTAAGTAGGAGGAATAGGTTTAGTAAATAAACAAAGATATAGTAATACATGTTATGTTAATTTATTCGTTTACAAACAATATTACAAGTCTTTCATCATGCTCAACGAGACAAACACTTCAATAAAAACAATATTTTGAGCAAGACAATATATTTGGTACTTTTCTCGAATAATTAATTCGATCCATCCATAAGAACTGGTCTCTGTATTTTGCATTCAGGGCTTAAAAACTGCACCTTTCATAAACACATTCATCCTCCACAATCATTCGTTTTAAAATCATTAGAAAATAAATTAAAAATCCTTATTCTATCTATATATACAGTTGGTGGTTTGTTAAGAAAAACACGGTGGTCAACGATAAAAGACTTTGATGTATTTGCATGCAAGTACTATATTTACCTCAAGATTTACAAATTTAGTTTAATATTTAAAACGAATTAATAATTGACGAAAAAAACTATAAATAGTATGAGTAAAGTTAAAATTTTGAATTTTTTTAGCAATGTTGAAAATGCTTTAGCAAATGCTTTTGAAACAAGTGTAGTGATTTACAAGAAGTTATTAAATGTAAGGGAGCAGTCTGTCACCTCACATAGATTTAGAGGCTGCAAAAGTTTTTAATCACTTCAGCATATTTCGAGTGTATACTCTTACCGTAACACGTGCTATATCAGTCCCTCTGCAGAAGTTCGTATAAGGCAGAGATGTATGTTTGTGCCATTTGCAATGTCTCGAACTTGGAGAGTTTTCTGTCGTTGCCCAAAGACGGCACGACGTCTCGAAGTCTGTCGAACGCGTCGTTGAGACTATTCATTCGTCGACGTTCGCGAGCGTTTGCGGCTAGTCTGCGCTTCCTCATCACTTCCACCCCCGGAATCGTCCCTAAGGAGCGCGCTTTCTGTCCCGCCGCCGCTTGGTACCCCAGCTTAAGCCTCTTCCCGCTTCCGTCACCCTGGACGATCGCCGTCGACGTCGTGGATCCCGGCGGACCATGGTAGTTCGCGGGGATGTTGTCAGGGTGGCTGTGGTGATGGTGATGGTGGTGATGATGAGCAGGCAGCTGATGTTGCACGCCTATCCGCTCGTTGAAATCTCCGCCGTAGTAACTGTCACCTGGGTATAGCCAAGCACCCTCGTCGTCGTGCTGATGATGCGAATGGTAGTAGGAACCCTGGTGACTGCTGTGATGATAAGCGTCATGCTGATAGCTCTGCTTGTCGTAGCAGGGCGCCGTCGTGATGGGGTTGTTGATGGTGGTCGGGCTGGGCACCGAATTAAAAGACGAGGCGTAAAGACTTTCCGGGCTGGACACGGGGCTATGGTATCCGTCAGATGAAGTGTCGGGAATATGGCACACGTATGGTGTCATCATCGTCGTCATCGCTGTAACCTCTAACAAAAGCAGTACATTCCAAACACGAAGCACGAGATAACTGGAGACACCCTCACTTCGACTTGGACACGTGGGGCAGTGATTGCGGCTGTAGCCACAAGAAGACTGAGTGGAGAAGAAGAGGGTTCCTCCTACTGCACCTCGCTGCTGGCTATCCGTCACGTGATCTTCTCAGCCTCTCTGCCGTGTGAGGTGGTCAGGTACGGGCGGTTCTCTTTGTCCCAGGTAGTAATCGTAATATTGTTCCAGTAGCGCACGACTTTCTCGCCAGTGCCCCGCAACATCGCATTGTCACCAATTAACTTCCCTTCTGTAATTAGTAATATTTACTTATTCTCTTTTGAGTTCTGGGACTCTGATTAGCATTCGGAAGTTCGTGAGCTAAATATCCAAACGGGGCACTACCCTGGAAAGTTTAATAGTGCTCCTCAGTTAATGAGACAACTGCACGTAATTTTCTCTTTATCATTAACCTTTTAAAAGTACACTAAAATAAATTAAACCATTTTATTTATTATGCACACTGGGCCCAAAAACTTGGAACAAAATTTGTTTTTGTTTGGTTTTTTTGTTTTTCGTTGTGCTTAACATTCTTTTTTCTACTGTAGCATTCACACAGTTGGTTAGAGAATATAATTTAGCATATTCCTTAGACCCAAATCACATGTCACCTGTTTAAATGCATCTCATATTATTTACAAAGGAAAACTATATGTATGAGTGAATGAATTGTGTTAACACGCTTTTTTACTCCAGAGGCTCCACGGGAGATAAACATTGATGATACATGAGATGAAATGATATATTGGGAAAGGATTTTTTTAAGGAAGGAAGCGTTCTAGGCCTAAGTTTAGGGTCCTCCCCGGCATTTGCCATTTATGAACATTGAGGAAAACCTGGATAAAACCTCAATCAGGAAGGACGGTCCTGGTGGGAATCGAACCCCAGACCTCCCGCTCACGAGTCCGCGCCTTAACGATTTCGGCCATCCGTTTTTTTTTTTTTTTTTTTTTTTTTTATTAATTTATTTATGGACGCTCTTTAACAGCTCAGGTCATCAGCGTCCCATTCAACTCAGGGCGTGAAACGGCCGACAAAGTTTGCTCAGAGGCCTCTCTTTCAGGCTTGAGGTTCTTTTTCGTGCCGTAAATGTACGACACGGGACCCACGGCTTTACTTCCCTTCCGAAGGAAGCCATACTTAGGATTTTTACGCCCGAAAAAATCCATCGATCCTAGCCAGGGCGGCCATCCGTGGCAGTATATATTTATAGTGCAGGTATGCACAATGACCCATATAATTTAGAAGGTAATGTCTCTAAAATGGACCAATGAAAACAAATGCTGACTTTTTCTATCCTATTACAGGAGTGGACCTTTAAATTTGCGCTTTGAGCAAAACTTAAGTGGGTCCTCTTATGGGGATCCGAAGGGGAGTAATTTCAGAATTTGGTATAATTTTGAGATATTTAGATAATCCTCAACAAATTAAGCAGCTTATATTTAAATATATATTTTTTTGCTAAAATGTAATGTTTACAAGTTATAGAGCGTTAAAAATGTAATTTTTAGATAAAAGACAAATACTAATACACCAAGTAATTGTTTACACACTTTTAAGTGCTCGAAACAAGCCTCATCAACAACTGAACATTTAGTAACACTTTTGGGAGGTTTACTCTTATATTTCCTAACATGCATGGATTGATAGTGCTATAAACTTCCCGTATTACTCTAAGGATGTAAAGTCAGATAAACGCGATGGTCATACAACAGGTCCCGCACGTCCAATCCATTTATCGCGGAGTTTTAATTTATCGTGTGCTTCTTTCAAAGTGTGGTGATGCTCCATCTTGCTGTTGCCACATTTAATTATAGACAAAAATGTATTAAACAAAGATTGCTTAAATTGATGAGAAATATCTAAAAATTATGCCGTCATTCAATTTTAAATTCCCAAGTTACACTCCCGGAGCCCCATAAGGGAGCCAACTTAACTTTTTTTGTGGTGATATTATGAATTCCCCTTCCTACAATATAAAAAGTCACCATTGTTTTCAATAGTCTATTTAATATTTTATTTTAGCTAATATGTATATGTATATAATATGTTAATAAATAATGAGTATATTTTTTTTGACAACATACTTTACTCATCCTCATCATTTTGATGATTTCCCTCAAAGTTGTCCCCGTTGAATGCACTGCACCTGTACCAGCATTTCTGCTATTTTTCAAAGACATGTAAGAAACCATTTTTTAAAGCCCTTCCAATCGCCCCTATAGCTTTCGCCGCTGCTTTTCTGATGGAAAATGCCTCCCGCGAAGGACGTATGAATTTCTGCCGGGGGGGGGGGTGAATTGCTGGTAATATCAAGATGTCCTCAGACGTCTCCGAGAAATTGTGAAAAGGAAGAGACCTGGACTGTAGAGAGATAGTTAATGGAATCTGCAACACGATATAACACCAACGCATTTTTGGTTGCTTATTCGCGATTTGCGGGAAAAAAAAAAAAAAGAAGACTGTTCTTCCCCATCCTCTATACGCTCCTCACTTAGTATCTGTGGCAATAATTTCAGGGGAAACAAAGCCCAATAAGACGCAGTAAGCCAAACTTTTAAAAAGTTCTTTTATTTTTTGAACAAATTATGTAGTCATGTGTGTAGACCATTTAAAGTGTTCGTTCATAATAATCCATAAGTACTTCGGGGATACATTCTTCACAAATACAGGATAAAAATAATAATATGAACGTGGGTCCGAAATTGCTTTATTTCCTTAATATAACCCTTTTTCTACACCTGTAACATGTAACTAAATATTCAAAAACAGAACTGTGGGAAAAAGAAAATAATATGAACTGTTCAAAATGTCCTCCTTTAGCACAGATACATCCGTCGTCGTCGCATGGACTCTCTGGTGCGCTGACGTGTCCCTGGAGTATTTCGTATTGTCTGGCAGCTTTGCAGAATACGAGCACGGAGAGTCTACACCTTCGGCTAATATATAAATCATATGAGATCTGCCAACTCCGTATTTGAATAGCTCATTTTACTGTACCTGGAATGAGATCCGTCCGTAAATACACAGAACTGATACTACGTGCTCGGTGTTACGTCAAACAATGAAGTGATTAGCATAACAAGCTGACTAGGTTGTACAGAACGATCACAACAACGGTGAACCTTCGAACTAAGAGTAATTATAACGCCCCCGCTCTATTTAACCAGAGTTAAAAGTGAATGTTTACCTACTGTACGTGTTAGGCAACTATTTTGTTGTTACAGGACAACTATGCCGGCATTCTAGCTTGCATATCACACTTTGTAAGCGAAGTTGTAGTCAAAGGGCTCTAACAAAAAAATACAGAATTTCCGGACCCATGTTCATATAACATATTTGCACCCTCTATATACAAGGAATGTTTCAGACACCTTTTTGTTACAGCTTATGTAAATTTGAGGCGAAACATGTACATACATACATACATACATACATACATACATACATACATACATACATACATACATACATACATACATACATACATACATACATACATACATACATACATACATACATACATATGAAAATATGAGTTACTGTTGGGAATATTGACTTTCAGAGCTATTTGACCTCAGCCTAAAACCCTTAAATACAATCATAACTATATTTTGAAAATTTGAAACTAACCAATAACTTTTTTCTAAGACTTTAATCACATATTTCAATAGCAACATTGCGTATCTATAAAACAATGTAGTATCAACATTTTTGCTATATTTCCACTGGATATGCTCCTTTTTCTGTAAAGGTTGGAAAGTATGTGTAGATCATAAGAAATAAATTCTGTTGTATTCCATTTTTGGATGAAGTGCCTAATAAACAAATACTTAGCGGGTAACCTAGCCGGAAACCCATGCTCTCTTGAAACTGCGTCTGTCGAAGTAACAGGCTTGGCACGGAAAGGTAAGGCAAGTGGCGCGCATGTTGTTTATTTTCCTTAATGCTGTGATTACGTCATTATCTCGGGAGAGCTTTATGAGTTTCTGTACATTACACATTAACCCTTTTGATTGTTCTTAATTATAGAGAAGCTATCCCTTAGGCAAGCAGTGGTCACAGCATGTAGCATTTGCTATAAAGTTATTTCTCTTTCACATTACGGCAAAATACACTGTTAAGGGTTTTATTATGTTGGCAACACTTGTAGCATTACCTGAGCTTCTTATGGCGTAATTATTGGTTGTTTGAGAGACAATTTGTACATCGTCATTCACAGACCTGCTGCACAGTTGCACTCAGAAACAGCAATGTATCGAAAACATGCATTGCTAATTTTTAGAATGATGAAATTTACCTCGTAACGCTTGGGACTTGTATTAACAAAGTCCTAGATTAAAATCCTGACTGGGTTTTCCGTCATTCCGTTATAAGAAAGAGCCGGATCAGTCTTTGTCTACCTCGGACTTGCCTTTAATTTCATCATTCTTTTTCGTTCCACATGTTAGCTTTGCTGACTATTTGGCTGGGAAGCCAGGTTCGATTCTCGGTACGTACCTAGGAACTTTTCTGAGTTAGGGAGGTCTGGAACAGGGTCCACCCAGTTTTGTGAGGACAATTGGAAAGTTGCCTGACGGAAAAGTGGCGTTCTTCTATCTAAGGAGCCCTGGCGGAGTGTCGACATGCTGATCACATGCTCCCCTTCAAACACTGTCCTCTATCAATGAAGTCGTTAGAGGAAGCAGAGGGAGGCCAAGGCTCACTCCGGACTGTACAGAATGTCTGCGTTATCTGTGTTTGTACTGTGGAGTAGGATTGCCTATCCATTCAGGTAGCCCCTTAGTGTGCGTACAGGGTCAATAGCGTCCTGACAGACTGCTTACCTGTGCAGTGCTAAAACGGAGAGGGTAAATCGTTATATATCACGCTGCGTAATTCTTCTTTATTTCCTTTTTCGCTCTCCTTTCTTTCATTCCTTGTATGGTATCTATTCCCTTGGAATTTACCCTAAAACAGTGGTTACCGCTCTTTGATTGGTTCGGTATTGATTTGTTTCAACATTTGGCGTCAACCCTTTTTTCTGATTGTCTTTCAAGTTCATTTTTCAAACTTTAGTGAGTTGTTCGTCGGTTGCCTGGGAAAGAACACCTTTCGGCCAACTTTTCCATCCCTTGATTGACTTTCAATGCACTGAATATGGATGGTATATTCTTGGTATTCTTACCTTTAATATTTTTTTTGGAGATAGGCAACTGCCAACTCTTGCACTTACCACTGGCTCATGTATTCATTAAATATTTTTTTTTTATTTTCCATAATTAAGGAATTACTTTTTTAGAATTGTTTTTCAATCCAAATATCTGCAAAAAACTAAATGAGGAATAATGAAATTACATTATTTACAGCATGTACTTAAAATATTATTATATCTAATCTAATTTTAACTGTAAGTGTCTTACTAAATAAAATTCAGATGTGCTTCTAAATAATGTTAGCATAATTTAATGCACTTCTATCGCAATTAAAAATATTTCAACCTATTTAAATATAGATCAGTCTAATATATGTCAATGTAATATATGTAAATTATTTTAATTAACAAAATACACCATTCAATACATGTCAATTAATTTAATTTTATAAATATTTATCTATTTTAATGCAAGTAAACGTAATTAAAAATGTCAATCTAAATTAATGTATTTAAATATTAATGAAGTACATTTCAACAAAATTAAATACATATTAGCCTAAATATATAAGTCAAAATAATTTTAATAAATCCAAAATTTGATTAAACACATGTATATGCATTTTTAATATTTTTCAACCTAAATAAATACCCGTCAACCTTAACAATGTATGTAAACATAATTATATACCTAGCAACCTAATTAAATACATTTTAATCTAATGAAATACATGCCAGTTTCATTTAATACATTTCAACGTTAATTAAATACACTTCATCCGAATGAAATATACGTTAACCTAATTAAATAGTTATCAATCTGATTATGCTTATTTGATTTGAAGGGATGTTGAAAGAGTGCCGAATTCGAGAGTACGGTGCTATGCAACATAGCGAGTAGTTATAGAACTACCAATTATATCTAACAATAGAATTCTCACTGCAGCATTAGATCATAAATAATAATGAATAAAATATCCTGTAAGACCCAAAAAGATATAAATATAGCCCGATCGGATTAATAAAGCCCATACCGTGAAGTAGAAGAAGAAAATTGGTTACAAACGGCCTAGCCAAAATGTTGCAGGGTACTCGTCATTGTGAGGTTTCACTCGTGACGAAGAGTCTGCAACCAAGCAACACTCCTTTGCGGCAACTGTAGACAAACGGACGTTCATTCAAGTGCCTGATCTAAGCCTGGGGCGAGATTCAAACCCACGATCCAAGAGTTACCAAATAGTAAATAAACACACGAAATATTTAAATATGTTCGCGTGATGAGGTAAAATTAAACATTAATGGGACGGCAGCTTTAAATTCGAGACACTGTCCACTCGACAAGTGTGTCCGCAGGGATGGACTGGTTTTTATGCTGTGTACAAAAATTGCGTCGATTTGAAAATAATTGTCTGCCCAGAACTGCCCTTCAGGTTCAGGCCGTGGAAACTTATTATTATAATAATTTCGATTCAAAAGTTTGTCCTTCACTAGAATTTATTTCTTTATTTTCTTTATTTGTATCTGGACCAACTGGAAATAACGAAAAAGCTGTACATGAATGAGGTAATTGTAACCAAAACTTGAGTCTGTAGTTTGAACAATCGGCACCAGGGGGCATGCAGATACGACATTAAATGTCACTGGGCTCCCTTCCTCTCTTTTGTTGTGGTCGGCATCCCCCGGGTGTTCTGGGAAGTTAGAAAAGATATCACGTGACCGTTTTGAAAACCACAGCACAGTGAATAGCCTGCAAAAACTTGAAAAAGTCGATGCAGGAATGTGTACTTGAAATTGAATATTTCTGCATGTATACGTGTAACGTTTACTGATCAACATGGCGCTTTCTCTAGAACGTCATGAGATTTCTGCAGTTCGAGGGTGTGTAACTTCATGAAATTCTTAGAAGATTATTCAACAGTGTGAAGATGCCAGAAGAGTGTGGTTGGAGTGCAATAACAGGCTTTTCCAATACACTCTCTGTTTCATTTAATACAAGATATTATATGAATTATTAAAACTGCCTCTGAGGCTAGTGGTAACGTTTGCGAAAACTAAAACAGAGGTCCTGGGTACCATTCCCGGTCAGATCAAATTCTCTGGATAAAGTTTTTTCGAAGTTTTTCCTAATCTTGAGAAGTTTTTTTTAATGTTGTTTAACGCTCTTTTTCACTAATGAGGCATCACAGACATGGACAATGATAACACATGAGATGAAGTGATAAACTGGGAATCGAATCCCAGACCTCCCGCTCACCAGGTCGGTCCTGGTGGTGTAGTGGTTACCATACTTGCATCCTATACCCAAGATCGCGGGTTCGAACCCGGCCAGGACCGATGGATTTTTTCGGGCGTAAAAATCGTAAGTATGGCTTCCTTCGAAGGGAAGTAAAGCCGTGGGTCCCGTGTCGTACATTTACGGCACGAAAAAGAACCTCAAGCCTGAAAGAAGAGGTCTCTGAGCAAAATTTGTCGGCCATTTCACGCCATGAGTTGAATGGGACGCTGATGACCTGAGATGTTAAAGAGCGTCCGTAAATAAATCAATCAGAAAAAAAAAAAAAAGTATTTACTGGCTGGTAGCCGAAAACATTGTTGTTAAGAGCGATAGTGTTGCTGAGTGTCCCCAAACGTTCTTTCGCCGTGGGCTGCTGAAATTGAATATTTCGGGAAGCGCCAGGCACAATTGGGTGCTTCATAGTCGGTAAGTGGGCAGATTTTTTGCTAAAAAAATCATCTTTAGCGATGAGGTGTATTTCAACCTTAAGGAGAATCGAAACGATTATTTGCACAATATAATACATTTTATATCACTTGAATATTTTGACTTTCGTGCTTATTTTGATACATATTTTAAAACGGCACGATGATTTTAAATATTTTAAATTATTTTGAAAAATATTTTTCGTTTTTTTATTTATTTTTTTTTTGGAGGGGGGACATAATTCTGAATCATTTCTTCAGCTAAGTATCAATAATTTTCTATATATTTGGAGTAGAAAGGAGATATCTTTTCTAAATGTTTGGTAAATAAATAAACAAAACAAAAAGAAAAGGAAAAGACATCAGGATCAAAAGGAAGATATAAAGGACTATCAGCCTGAGGTTGACTACTAATCATGCGATGTGACACCTTGTGACTTTTGAGCCGCAATTGTGATTAAAAGTTTTCCAGAAGAACACGAGAGTATGCAGGACGTTTATCAAATGTTTTATTCTTTAATTTACCTTTTAAAATTATGTAACAACTTTTTAAATTAATGAATTAATAAACGTTTTTAAAAACAGTGAAAATAAATATTACGTTATTTTGGAGCACTCTGTATAATATATAAAACGTTGCATCGTGGGATAAGTATTATTATATCACTCGTCACTCTTTAGAAATTAGATTCTACTACTATAAACTTTTCGTATTTCACATCAAATTTGTTTTCCACGTTTTTAGAACACAATTACACAAATAGCGAGTCGGTGCTGGTGGTGTAGTGGTAACCATACTTGCCTTCTAAACCCAAGATCGCGGGTTCAAACCCGGTTAGGATCGATGGATTCTTTCGGGGCGTAAAAATCATAAAGTATGGCTTTCTTCGAAAGGGAAGTAAAGCCGTGGGTCCCGTGTCGTACATTTAGGGCATGAGAAAGAACCTCAAGCCTGAAAGAAGAGGCCTCTGAGCAAAATTTGTCGACCGTTTCACGCCCTGAATTGAATGGGACATTGTTGACCAGAGATGTTAAAGAGCGTCCGTAAATAAACCAAATCATCAAAGGGCGAGCTACCAAGAAATTTTTCACTAATTGAAATGTGTATACCGCTTGCATGTGTGTCGTATGATACAGGATTGCCAGTCGCCTCCATGAACTACGGAGTTTCCCTTATTTCAGCGTTTCAAAGATAGTCCCATATGAACGCTAAAGCTGAATGCCAAATTTGCTATTCACTTACTTTAACTTGACCAATAAATGAACTGTTATGTAAAACATTATAAGAATGCGTGTTACTTATTGAGTAATGTACTTTTAACTGCGAATTAATGAACAGGAAATCGCGTTGTGCACAACGCAGTAAATGAGGCAAATACATTACTATAATGAAAATAGGCGTTAAAATAAAACTACTAATTTTTTTTACGAATTGTGATGAAAGAAACAGTTGCTAAGAAATTTATTCATTAACTGCAAAAGAAGTCGTTAAGTATGGTTTTAATTAAGACTGAATATGCTGATGTTATCATAGAAGTAAACATGTTAAGGTTATGTAGCATTACACTTACGGTGTATGTTATTATTTATTAAATCATATTGTTAACAGAAGTGCATTATAAGAACACCAATACATTGTACAAAATCTGAAGTAAAATAACGTCGATGTTCCAAGTTGGGGTATTAAAAATGTTGGCAACCCTATTCTGAGAGCATTTGTAATCTAATACAAAACGTGTTTTTGCGTCTTTGTGCATTATGTCCGCTGAATATGAGATAAAAAGAAATATCAGAGGAAATTAATTGCCTATAACATTCATTCCAGGCAAGTTTCCACAGTAGCAAGCTTTGAAAATAATTACGAAAGTCTGCAATTATTTATACATATTCGAAGAAAGGCGCAAAAAAAATCTTTCCACGATTCTCGAGCTATAAAACGAGAAAATGCAAACTCGAAGTGCGTGAGGTAACAAAATGGCCGCCGCGTAATACCCAGAAGTGCCAACCGTGTGAAAATTCTTGATTGATTGGTTGATTATACACCAGCCACGTTGAATTATTCACTAAATCGAATAAGAGTATGCGCGGAGACAATTCGTATGTGGAAGGAAATTATTATAATTTCTGTATCTCTCGGCTTTGGAAACTGGATCATGCAACCGATTCCTGTTTTGTACAGAGGTGCAGAAGCGGTCGAGCATAAGGGGCATATGTCTCAAGCGTGGATACAAAGTTCCGAAGCAATTGCATCTTCATATTCTTAGGTTTCAGAATTCTCTTTATTTTTTGGAAAGTACAATTACTTTCTACTTAAAAAAAACAAATAAAACTGATAGCTTCTTATATTTTTTTTATTTGTTTTATTTATGAACGCTCTTTAACATCTCAGGTCATCAGCGTCCCATTCAACTCAGGGCGTGAAACGACCGACAAATTTTGCTCAGAGGCCTCTCTTTCAGGCTTGAGGTTCTTTTTCGTGCCGTAAATGTACGACACGGGACCCACGGCTTTACTTCCCTTCTGAAGGAAGCCATACTTGGGATTTTTACGCCCCGAAAAAAATCCATTGGTCCTGGCCGGGTTCGAACCCGCGATCTTGGGTGTAGGAGGCAAGTATGGTAACTACACCACCAGGACCGACAGCTTCTTATATGCAGTAGGAATATTAAAGCTGCATTTCGTCTTTCGTAACATTGTTATTATTGCCGAAATGGCAAATAAATGTAAAGTTATTAAGTTAAGTACAGTAATTAATATAATATTTCATATGCAGTATGACGTAATAAGTAGTGTTTCCCCCAGAGACTTTTACCTGGGGGAAGGGACGCAAGCAAAATTAACATAGAAGTGCAAATAATTTTTAATTCTCCAGGCTTTGCGTTGAAATTCATCAGGCGTGTGATGCACTTAATAATACAATGTTAGATATTTGTTCTAATGTGCCGTAGAATCTAATGCGCATACCAAATTTTAAACTGTGATAAATATGTTTTCTGACGAATATAACTTAGGGGGAAAAATGTTAATTTGATACTGAAACAGACTATTGACATAACTTTAATTTTATTACATTAGGCCTTAAGCAGTAGCAGTAGCAGAGTCTTAAAAGTGAAAGGGAGGACTAAAACAGAAAAGTTGGTTAATAGAATTCAAAGGAAATGGGACCGTGGTTATGAAAATGTATTGGGCAGCATTAACATAACCCGTTAAACACAAATTATTATTATTATTATTATTATTATTATTATTATTATTATTATTATTTTACGATACTATATTATAACCACATTTAATACATTAAAAACTATGAAACGGGAATCAGAAGTGCGTTAAACACAGTGCTAAAGTTAGACCACAGTTAACACCCTGCATATAATCATTTATGCAGTACTGGATAACTTTGAGTATTAATGTTGTCTACACAGATATTAACCTTTGGTTCGTGACACATCAGAAGAAATAGGAATATAGAGAATCAAGATAAAAAAAAACTTGTTTAATCTTTAATGCTGAAATACGCATGTTCTTCTTTCCTCGTTTGGGGGAGGAGTTTGAGACTTTCCATTCACTGGGTTCACACTCACTTAATGTGATTATATTTTAAACGGGACATTTTACTGTTTGTCTCAATGAAAAAGAGCAAAAGAGGACGCTAAGAATTGTTTTGTCATAAATACTTAAGTTTGCAAACTAATAATAAATAAATCCTGTGTAACTTACATGATGCAGTAGTATTGAATTCTCTGCAGCTATTTATTTATTTATCTATTTATTTTTAATGCAGTATTCATTCATATTTTTGCTGATAAATGAATATTCTTTATCACACAGCAATTTGTAAAATTTGACACGGCTTTTTTTATTTTATTTATTTTTGGTTTGTTTTATTTACGGACGCTCTTTAACATCTCAGATCATCAGCGTCCCATTCAATTCGGGGAGTGAAACGGCCGACAAATTTTGCTCAGAGGGCTCTTCTTTCAGGCTTGAGGTTCTTTATCGTGCCGTAAATGTACGACACGGGACCCCTGCTTTACTTTCCTTCCGAAGAAAGCCATACTTAGGATTTTAACGCCCGAAAATATCCATCGGTCCTGGCCAAGATCGAAAAGTTGACACAAGTGTGATTAAATTTCATCTTCTTAATCAAAAAATCTCCAACTTTGCTTGGAAACTACATTAGTTTTTAAATAATTTGACACAGAAATTATCTCAAAAACTATAATTGTTTGACCCTCTACTCTTTGAACTGCAAAGCGCAAAGTTGGTGCTTGGTTGTGAAGAAAGTACATCCATGTTTCTGACAAAGATTTTCAAAGATTGGTTTGATAAGAAATGGACACTTATTTTGAGATTCAAAAGATTATTTTAGAGGAACAAACAGCCAGAATATGTTCTACCGCCATCTTGTTTTGCTATACCCTGAAAGTTGTTTTTACTCCTGATCTACAAATTCACAAAATTCTTTATTCCAACCCTTACTGTATACATATAGAAATAATATATTTTAAAAATATTGCCTTCAATATCAATAGGAAGGACATCAGCAGACGTATCGGTCTTGGTGGTGTAGTGGTATCCACCCTTTCCTCCTAAACCTAAGATCGAGGTTTCAAAACCGGCCAAGACCGATGGATTTTTTTCAGGCGTAAAAATTCTAAGTATGGCTTCCTTCGGAAGCCGTGGGTCCCATGTCGTACATTTACGGCACGACAAAGGACCTCAAGAAAGAAGAGGCCTCTGGGTAAAATTTGTCGGCCGTTTCACGCCCTGATTTGCATGGGACGCTGATGGAATGAGATGTTAAAGAGCGTCCATAAATAAACAAAATAAAAAAAAAACAGCCATCAGGACAGTATTGTGAATTATATAAGCAGAAGACCCAACCTCAAGTAAGTTATGCTCTGAATTTCCTTTCAATTTAGTGAAAACGTTGGCGCCCTTTCTAGATATACTACAAAAGTTCAGTTTGTATTATCTGCACAAAGAACATTTGATTTTTCTTTTAAGTTAGTATTTTCCAAACACTTACTCAGAAACATAGCAACGGTTTTTGAAATTTCTGCAGGCAAAGATTTAAGATTCAAAAGTTAAACTTGAATCTCCGCACTAGGATTAAAGTACCTAAGAAGCAATAGAAATATTTTTACCTCCTTGTGGTTCGTTGCATCCGCCATTATTGAAATAAAATTAGGTATCTTTCTGTATATCAGATTATAGTTCAGAAATGTCAAGTACGGTTATTAGTACAGTTGCCTTGACTTTACTATGAGCGCACATAAATTTTAGTTCGAAGTACATTTGATAACTTTAGAAGTACAGTCCATGGATCTGAAAGATTTCTTGTGTTGGACAGTATGATAAGCGAGCGCTCCTTCAACAGCTGCTAATTTCATATCTTTTTCATAAAAACTTTATTTAAAAAAATAGGTAATACAGTGCTGCTACGCGCACCATTCTTTTACTTTTTTATACTGTCTATATGTTGTGATATATCTGATCGTTCCCATGGCTTATACTGAAAGTAGGTGCATACTTATTCATCGAACATGAATCAGATTTATTTTTTTATTATGGATATTCCTTCCGTGGGTCACTATTAAAAACACACTTCCTTTTCGGCGGTGACATTATTTTCAAGCGTTTTAGTACTCGCAGTTTACTCTATATTTTAGTATTTCACAAATTCAGAACACAATACTATCTTCTACCAGAATCACAACTCTAATGAACTTCTTTCGACTAAAGCATTTACTTATCCTTAAAGTGAGCATATGTCTGGAGCTCTAATTCCAAGCCAGTCCCAAGAGTAAGCGATGAAAGCCGAAGGTAGTGAACCATATAAGGTACATAATTAAGCTATCAAACGTAAAAGCACCTCAGATGTTTTTTTGCGTTGATTTATTAATGTGAAAGCAATGAGTTCGACTCCCAATGTCCTGAATTTTTCCCTCCTCCTGTTGGAGTTAAATAAGATTTGTTACCAGTACAATGATTTACTCGTTAGCATAGTACCACGCACACAATGCGCTATAAATTTACATTTACGAAAAAAAAAATCTGCTGTAGTAAAAGAAGATTTTTCACCATTACAATGATTTACCCACCTACTTAGTAGCACACAATCTGCTATCAATTTATATATATGAAAAGGAGGCGAGCGTAGGCCGTCAGGCCATAGCTCACCGCAACAAATCACCGGGTGTATCAGTTTTTAGGATTTATTCGAGGTTAGGTTAAGATTAGTGTGTGTGTGTGTGTGTGTGTTTATGAATTAATTGCAAATGCCAATAAGATAACGCGTGCTAAAAAGTGAAAAAAATCAGTTTTGTAATAAGGAACAACATATTGCAGCCAAAAATTACGGAGGACAACGCATAAGTTACATTACCTTAAAAAATGAATACATGTAATATTTACACTGTTACAAGTGGGTGCCTTTTTATTTTGGTTGCGGCTCTGGTGCCGCTCCTTCCAATGCCGTAGTAGTTGGTCTCTCTCCGCTGTTGCTCGGGACTGGAGCTGCAGAAATTTGCTCACCTTAAGGTAAGACAA
The DNA here is from genome assembly GCA_030762175.1 of Metallyticus violacea. Lineage (NCBI taxonomy): Eukaryota > Metazoa > Arthropoda > Insecta > Mantodea > Metallyticidae > Metallyticus > Metallyticus violacea. Next base: position 9,276,155 of record CM060842.1, on the reverse strand, counting down.
AGCGTATGCGTTTGCAGTTATCAATATTGTGGCGGCATTCATATAAAACAGAGTGATTACGATTAGTTAGTTGACATCTCTTATCATAGAGAGCGCAGAGCGGCGCAGTTCAATTGTATGATACATTAATCGTTTACCGTACTTCCCCAAGTGAAACCCCCACATTGTTGCAGGTGTAAACCAATAATATACACAGCGCTTTACTTGTCAGTTGTCAGCAATCTGTAATTTTTTTCATCAAAATGATACTAGCAGTACATTATCAGAACTATTGTTAACGGCATTTATGTCGGTAAGGCATTGCCACAAAAAAGGGGAAAATTTTGTATAAAATTTTACCTTAAAAAAAAAAAAAAGACGGGATAGAGACTAAATAAAGGGGACCGTCCCGGCTATACGGGACTCTGGTCCCCTTACACTCATTGTCACTTTAATGCTTTCTAACGTAGCTAGTATTGTTTTTATGCATTGTGAATCTCTAATTTACTTCTAGTTCCTCTGCTGCTATTAATATCACACTTGCGCTTATCACATGAAAAATAACTTTAAAACATGACACTGTTTCTACATTCTGCTGCCGGGCCTCCCAACTCGCGTGATCCAACACTAGTGCAGGAGCAGTACTGGAATCAGTGATTACTTATTATTTGCTGTTGTAAACTGATGCTAAACTATAAATACTCTCTGTGGTAGTTAGAACTGCCAGATATACAATATTTTCATTTCGCAGAGCATTGTTAGTTGTATCGAACGAGCTAAAAATGCTGTTTGTAGTGCGTATTTACGAGTGTTATATACAAGTTAAAACCTTTTTATTTAATTGATTATACTTTTTTAACCACAATACACCCTGTATTTAAAATATAGAGCTTGTCAAGTATAGCAAGACATAAATAGGAGTCAAGGCAAGTATCACACAAAAATGGGCTGCTTGATTCCTACGTCTATGAAGTAAGGTCTCAAAACTGCAGGCATTCATGACGTTTAACCGCGGTGTGTGCTCAAGAAGCTCCTGTACAGAAGATCGCCCACAACTGGGTCAATGAGTTCGCCAGCGGCAGGGAGTCTGCACACAATAATGTGATTACTGGATGTCCGTAAACATCGCGATCTTCTAGGAATATTGAGGTTGTGTCTGAATTGATTATGGCTGATAGGTACATACCCTTTGATGAGCCGGGTGTCAGACAGGCCTCCGTCGCACTACCGCACACAAATATTCACGACGATTTGAATATGAAAAAGGTGTATTGGGTTCCACGGGACTTGACACATACACAGGGCAAAAGTGTTGATGTCTGCCATCGGCTGTTGGACATGCATAATGAAGAAGCTGGTGACTGGTGACGAATCATGGTGTCACCACCATACACGGAGAAGAAACATCCAGGGAGTCCCCCGCCCAAGAAATTTCGTGTTGATACATCTGTGGGCAAGCTCATGATCGTCTTTTTGGATGCTTCAGGTATACTGCTAATGGACTGGCTTTTTCAAAGAGCGACCGTCAACAGCGAGACAACGCCACGGGTGGCCGAGGTCGTTAAGGCGCGGAATCGTGAGCGGGGTTCGAATCCCGCCAGGACCATCCTCCTTGACTGAGGTTTTTCCAGGTTTTCCTCAGTCCTCATAAATGGCAAATGCCGGGGAGGTACCATAAACTTAGGCCTGGAACGTTTACTTCCTTAAAAACAAAATACTTCCCAATTTATCATTTCATCTCATGTATCATCAGTGTCCATTGCCTGTGATGCCTCAGTAGTAAAAACGGGCGTTAAATATCATTCAAAAAAACTACGAGACCCTTACACGGCTTATACGCAGAATTCAGCAACGGCGAAAGGAGAAGTTATTGACATGGGTATTCCTCCAACATGACAATGCGCGGTCCCACAACCGCAAATTTAATATCATTGTGCTGTATCCATCATGATTATGTCTACGGCAACAATGGGAACATTCAGAGCTGTCCACGAGTGGTGGACTTGCTATCCTCAGCAATGTGTTTGCCAAGCCATTCTAATGTCAGTATTTTTTGTTTAAATAGGTTTTCTCACGATATACTAAAATGGACATTATACAAGGTTCGATAAACTAACTTATAATATTCATAATGTAATTTAAGTATTTTTAATTTATATCTCGCCGATTTATACAAATAAATAGGTTTGAGATGTTCGCATTTTTAAACCGATAATGGACACAGATCTTTATCAAAACAATCTCTGTTGTTACAAGCATGAGGAAGACGCTGTCTAGGCAACTTGGCTCCCTCTTGCACACACCGTGTCTTAGGAAACGCCCTACGGTCTTCACATAATATATATTCCCTTGTATTATTCCAAATGTAAAGCAGTCACGGAATTTTTGTGTCACATCCCAGAAGTCCTTGCCTTACGTGTTTCGTATTCTTCTCCTTCTTGTATTGTTTTTATTTTATGATTTAAAAGCATAATACAGATAAACTGATCATTGTAATAACGTTTAATTGCGTTGCAATGGTTCATTTGCAGTAATACTTTGAGCATAATATATGTACATTTTTGCAGTACATAGTGTTATTTGTTTAAAAGTATTTAAATAATATAATTAATTACATGCATACTATATACATGATGCATAGAACATGAAACATTTGTCATATTTTAATGTGAGAAAGGCATTATAACGTACTTAATCATAGGAAAAGTATAGTTATACATATTTAAACATTTATTGTATGCAGCACCTGGTCAGAGTAAGTGAAATATATTTTACAAAACATAGCTACTGTTATCAAAGAAAAAATATAATTTATTTATAGAAATTGTTCTTTTACTTTAGCCATGTGCAGGACAAAAGTTGGAAATAAAGAATAAAATTTGAACAATTCGAATCACGATTGGGATTCAAACCAAGATCTTCAGCCTTCCGGGCTGATGCTCCATTAACTGGGCTGCTGTCTCCTCATATGAAAGAGGCTCGTGGTTCCATGGCGTCCATGTCCATGCTGTTTTCTAAAATGTATAGTTTATCGAATTCACACACAAACAAAATGATTGGTGTTACATACACAAGTCTTCTGTCTTTTGTTTCTTAAGCGAAGCGATAACGGCTTCGAACTCGGCAATACAAATGAAAGCCATAGTACCCAAGAAAAAGGCCGTGGATTTCATAATCCCTTAAGTATGAGTGAGAGTAAAACACGTTTTAACTATGTTTATTTAATTATATTTTATATGTTTTATAATTATATTCTGCGGTGAGAATATAATTCAATTTGCCGATATATTTAAAAGATTGGAAAATATCGTTTTAAATTGAATATCGTTGTTCTTTTTATGAATCCTCCTAAACTTTTCAAGAGAAAGAATGAGCGAATTCATTGTCAATATATTATGGTATTCTTGAATGCGTTGATGAATCAATTCGTATATAGCAACACTACACGCTATCAGTTTAAAATGTATTAAAATATAACATCTTTGAAATAATAAATTTGATTTTTTTCTTATTAATGTTACATAGGAGGCATCAAACTGCTGCTTTGGAATCCATAGGGGCTTGTTAACACTTGTTTCAATAAAACTATGAACAGATTACTGCGTTATTGTTCAGATATCACAATAACATACTTATATATTTATTTATAGATTAAAAAATTGTATCACTAATTTTCAAATGTGATAAATAGACGCACGATTTTATGGCATGGAACTCTAAATTAATATCAAGGCTTACAAATGATGGTAATTTTGTTTATTGTGTAATTTCTTGTTCAGTTTAATTACTTTAACCCTTACCTTAATTTAAACATAATATAATTATCTAATCTAACAATAACATTTGCAGACTCGTTTTGGAACTTGTTACAAAATAATACCTTGTGCCTTTCAACACTGTTCCAAATCACGTGAATTCTCAGGTAAATAATATCTCCAAACTAGTATTCATATGTAGTATACAAAAAACAACTATTTAATATATATTAAAGAGAGGAAAATAATTTCACCATACAGAACTATTACAACAATGTCATTCTAATCTGTCAGTATTCTTTCTTTGTCTGGTTTAAAAGGAAGGCTATCATAGAAATTGTGGTGATCCACTTCGTGCATTTCTAGTATTTCGACTCTGTAATAGGCACTTGACTGTACAAAGCTCATGCATCAGAGATAACACCATTGGTAGATCTCGTCCTCTATTGTGGTGGTGATTTACGTTAAGGAGTATGATCAAGTTTGAGAAGAATTTCACCGATTGGGAGACATTTTAGAGAATAATGATTACACTGCAGAGATTAGGAAAGAATCGGACAATGAAGATAGATTATTTAACATAATTATATCTGCTTTGTTTAGTAACACTTTTCCCAAATAATGTTAATAATTTATTCTTAGCGTGCGCAAAAGTAAGTACTTTTAGAAGTAAATAAAAGGATTTTTTGTTTATACATTCTAATAGTGGATAATTAGCCGTGGTTTAGTTTATTGAGCGTCCTTTTAATTCACACAATTGTTACGTAAACGTATAAAAGTATAAATAATGAAATTACCACAACAATAATAATGTACCTACATTATTATACATATTATTATTGTTATTATTATTATTATTAAGAAAGCATTATATTTGTTCATAATTATAAATAATAAGCTTATTTCTAATTTAAAAGCTCTCGGACTGAATAATAAGCTATGCCAAGTTACTTCCTATGCAAAACTTATTTGATATTTGTATACATTTTAATACAGTTGAGCAAATCATTAAATATTTTGACACAGTTATAATTAATTAATTTAAAGGTTGCAGGCACAATGGTATAATATAAAACAAAGAAGTGAATGATAGGCTTATTCAGGGCTAATGGATAAACTAGGTTACCGAAACAAAATATAAAATATAAAGCAACTGGAAAGAGGAATTTAGCTTGACCAAAAAAGGGATGATTGTATCAGACATTATTGCAGACATAAAGGATTTATATAGTTCAATACAGACAACAGATTATTATTATTATTATAATTATTAAATATTTCCATAATAAGCTAAGGCTGTCAATGGTGTAGGTATAGAGACATTTAATTTACATAGTGTTAAAGTTATGCATTTGTATACTTTGTATAAACGTTTCATTAATTAAGGTATAAATGAACTGAAAGGGTGGAAAGTTCAGACTTCGAAGAGGTTCCCCCCCCCCTCTCAAGGAACTTTTGTTACGAGAGGCAATTTCATACCTTTCCTGCACAAATATTTAGTATGGATCTAATAGTGCAGCCTGTTGAACCAAGTTTTTGCAAAATATATTCTATCTGTAATTTAAGCATTTTACAAGTCAGAAATATTAGCTTCTGTGACGAACTAAAAATTAGTTTGTATTAAATGTGTTTTTCCCCTTCCCTCTCAGAAACCGTCTATTAGGGAATGAGTTAGAAAGGAAGAATTCGAGTAATTGGACAAGTCACTATATTTCAGATGGTAACAACAACGGTTTGCTAAGGGTTTGGTGGAGGCATTTGGATACAATTTAATATAAATTAAGAGAGATTTTATTCCGAGTTGAGTTTTATTTTTACCGGACAATGATACAGCAATATCATCCGCAACCTATTTTGTAAAAGTTTCTTAGAGAGAAAATTTAGATAAATTAGAAATTGCAGGGGATCAAAACGCGGGAACTTTCCATATTATTGCTGTATTTATTTTCTCAAATAGTTAGCGAAACGGTTTGTTTTCATACGTTTAAATATTACCTTGGGTAATTACATGTAGTTCATAGAAAACTCATTTTTCCTGCATCGAATATGCACATACTGGTGATGCTTGTATACTTTTTTTTTTTTTGCCCGTATCGATTTCGCGTCACTGTCGATTGTAATGTGTGCGGAGTTAATTAGAAAAGTGCTGAATATTAATTTCCGTTTCGGGTCAGTGCAACGGGTAACGGAGTTGGTGCGATGAGAAAGCATGTAACGTTACTGGCGATGAGATGGCGAATTTCACGAGATGTCGCTGAACTTGCTATACGTCGTCGTCGAGGATTACCAGATGGTTCAAGTAAAAATAAAAATATGCATGGGAATGTGACTAAGCCGCCTGTCGTTAATTTTTAGTTCTCTTTTCATGTTCGATTCTTTACCGTCCTTACAACGTAACCTTAGTAAATTTAATGTTCGTTAAAAACATGTAATTACTGTTCTTAATGTTATAATAATCTTTCCGTGAATCAAGTGGGCGTTTCAAAAAGTAACGGTAATTATTAAATAGTTTTACGTAGGTATATAACTTTGTTAGAGATGTAAATAATATATTTTTCTACGTAATGGGATCGTCAATCTTGACTTTGTGTTTTGTCATAGTTTCTCTGGTCACCAAGACGAATGCTGGGTTGTACATTTACTTTCCACGAAATTTGCGCTCTTCCATTTCATATCATTTCATTCCGTTAGTTCTATTACGTGGTGAAAGTGCCAGGGAGAGGTGAGTTGGCGCGGTGTGACAGTAGCTTGCGCTTTGAAAAGGTTTCTGCCCGGGCGTCGGTATGGAGGCGGATCTTCTGAGGATCATGTACTGTTTGAGGTGGGGGACTCCACTTGGAAACATAAAGGGACCCCGACTACGTCCCCACATCACCTCCCATGGACCCTATGCCCGGTGTCGCCTTCATCTCATCTTTTTTCTCCCGGAGGTGCTCCTATCGGAGACTTAGGCACAAAGGGCCAGCCATTCAGCATGCTTAATTGCTGGAGAATCCTCCCTTGCTCCAAAACTAAATAGAATTAAAATTTGTATTGAAATGGCTTCAAATTAAGAAATAACTGCAACACTTCCCATATTTAATAACTGCGTAGCCTTTAATATACTCTTTCGCTTTAATTATTTAACATTATTTTAAAGTACTTTGTTCAGCTTTGTATCGCAACAACCATCAGTCGTATAAAACTCGAGGTAAACTATCCTGGGGACACACAAGATGAGAGTTGAGGATTCAGCGCACAATGGCTCTTATGGCCAAGAGGCTCCTTCTACCGCTTCCTCTCACCTCTATAAAAGATTCCACTTACCGATACATTTGTTTACAGCGTGTTTGCAAACAAAGTTCCGTATAGATAATAACCGCAGTAAACATTAGGTTTTTAGGTATAAAAACGCATTTAACAATAGTTGTAAGGAAGTAAATGTTGAATTTTTGGGGGTAGCTCAAATGTAGAGAAGCCGTCCCTGGCTCATATCATATTTTAATTGTCTCATAACGAAGTGGGAACATTGCTTAAACATAAGTAGTTAATGGTTTTACCAGAGCGATACCCCGCGCTCCATGAGCTAATTTGTATAAAAAAAAACATAATAACAAAGTACTACTATTTAAGGAATAAAAGTTCGTAATTGAAAGATAAACAATTCAATGTTGCGTTTAATTTGAATTATAAATTGTCCGTGTAACAACACTATATTGATTTGTCTTTTATCTTTTCTTTTTTACAATATTGTTCAGTTTGTTAATTAATAATAATTTATGTACGTATATTCATTCTGCAACTGGGCTTACAGCCGGTGGCAGTGAAGAAATTTACAGCCCATACTTATAGTTATACAACACAATTATATACATTTCAAACAAATTACAAAATTTAAATTTAATTTAACACATGTTAACCTAACTAAATACTTGTGAACCTATTAAATCAATCCAACATAAATAAATATATTTAAATCTAATGAAATATATGTCAACCCAATAAAGCACTTATCAATATAATTAAATACACTTCGATTTAATTAAATACATGTCAGCATAATTTAATACATTTCAACTTAATGAAATACATTTCAATCTAATTATATGTCAGTCTAATAAAATACAAGTGAACCTAATTACATACATTTCAAATTAATTAAGTGCATGTCAACATAATCTAATACATTTCAATCTAAATAAACACATTTCAACCTAATTAAATACATATGAATCTCAATCTAATTAAATGCACATCAACCTAATTAAATACATGTCATCTGCAAAAGCTAATATATAAACTATGTATTTATCTACATTTCTCTTAAATGTTTTAACTATTAGAGGAAATCCCTCAAAGACTGCTGTAAGTAAATTATTGCAATCATACATAGTTCTGTTTGTGAACAAGAATTTTCCTACGTCTGTCCTCTGTGACCTTCCTAAAAATGTTATGGTCTTCCCTTGAATTAATATGATTTTCTCCCCCCCCCCCCCCGTCTAACTGCCAAGAATTCCCATCCCAGAACCTGCATCTTTTCGAAACAATGTTCTCTGTCTGCTTTCACGAATTTAGCTCTGCACCTTCACGAGTATATGTGGTACACAGACATTTCTAACAGTAAATACAAAGGAAAAACATGTTTCATTTCTTACGGAATTCGTATATGTAAGATAAGTATGGTCAATCATGAAAAAAGGCACATTTAGTCGTGACAAGAATTCATTATTATAAATGAGAACAAATCTCATAAGAGCATACTACTGATATAACTCTTGGAGTTTCTGACAGCGTGTTCAGAAAGGCAGAAACTGGAAAAGATGCATGCATCTTACTTGGTTCAAACGATACCCATTATCCCGGAAAAACTCTTGGCAAAATCTTTGTCAATGGGCCTGAGGCCACACTTACTAAAACACTTCTGAAGTTTGCCAGAAGGAAGTTAAGACGATTGGTGGAATTATTTACTGAATGTGGAAAATTCAGGAAACATCTCCAGAAAATGGGGTCCTTCAAGGGAGACATCATTTACAGACTTTGTAAACAACATTACGAAACTGCGAAGCACATGCTCTTTGAATGTGAGGTTCTGGAGGTCCGGAGTAGATTCCAGCTCTTCTGTTCGCAATCGTATAAAAATTATGTATGATCCCCTCATGGGAGTAGGGGATCAGGACCTTATTTAGCATACAGAGCTCGAACTGCTATGAATGGTTTGGGGTTGCAGCCTATGGCTCAAGTACAGAAGCCCATAAACTCTCTACAAACCCCTTTGTTGTTGTTATTATTATTATTATTATTATTATTATTATTATTATTATTATTATTATTATTATTATTATTATTATTATTATTATTATTATACCACTTGGCTCAAAAGACGGCTCACGTGTAAGCCCCAATCCGGCACTGGAATGTATGTACAAGTAAAATTTAGCTTCAGTCATAGGAGATGCTGAACTGTTTTTCATGCAGAAATATTTGCGATTCTAACCTCGCTCAAAGAGGAATTGAGATAGGCTAAACAAGCTCATTCTTATCCTTTTAGGTAGTCAAACCGCGCTCAAAGTACTTGATTCCTACCAATTTAAATGTAAATTGGTTTCGGAATGTATTCAAATTTGTTGACATTGTCATAGGAGAACTGCGTAAAGTTGCGATATGTGCCAGGTCATTAGAGTGTAGAAGGGAATAAAAAAACAGAATAACTGGCCAAAAGGGAAGCAAATAGCTCTTCTATTGGACCTGAATCTATCTGAAATTAGTATCAGTTGCAAAATACGCGCTTAAAACATGCACTAGGGAATTCGAACGGAAGAAATGATCTGAATACTGAGATTTCCTTGGCCAAGACCCCAGCCTAGCTGTCACATTTGGAGGGGAAGAAACCAAGGAGAGAGGTTGTATTAATTACTGAACGTGGTCGTTCAGGAAACATCTGCAGACTGCAGGACTTTTTCAAGGCGAGATTATGTAAGCAGCACATTGAAACTGCTAAACACATACTGCTGGAAATTGAGGTCTTGGTTAGGAGCAGATTTCAACTCTTTGTAGCTTCATCAGTGGGCAGTAAGGAAGATTCTTCTACAAGACGAGGTTTTGGAGGTTGTTAAGAATACGGAGCTGGAAGTTCTTGAAATATAAGGGGTAACGAGATGACGTACAAGGAATTTGACTCGCAATAATCCCCACAGTAGCGACAAATTGTTCCACATTTTTCTTTTTCATTCATTCATTATGTACTTTGTTTTTTCCTGAGGAACATGACACTAAGAAATACTCTGGAAATTTACATTTTTCAAAAATAAGTATGAATTTCATTTTACGTATAACAAATATTAACAGGCCACAACATGGAATACAATCAATTTAAATTTTGCATGTCTGTTAATTTTAACCTAATTATTACATTTAACAACAAAGACGGTGAATATTGATTTTAAGCTACAAGAATTATAAAAAATCGTATTTATAATCATAATTGGTACACCATTAATTATGACTTAATTGATTCTATATTTCTGATCAATTCAGTTGCTGTACATGTTTGAAAAAATGTCTTCTCTGTGACCCATTGATTCTGGGATTTTCAAATCAAAGCTCACAGTTGTACTATGATTTGGCACATGAGTGAGTGAGTGAGTGAGAGAGAAAAAACATTTTAATGCCAACTCACTTGCCGACCAGGCATTGAAGTTCCACAAGCGGGAGGCAGAGCGCAGTACAGTAGTTCATTTGAAAAGTGCGCATCGAAAATATGCAAACTGCATTACGCTTATCGATGGTTTCGATGAGGACGAGATGATCAGAGAACAAGGGGAAATCGGAGCACCTGGAGAAAACCATAGATCACACTTACGGCCGCTGGAATTGCTCGGGACGCCACAGCAGAAGCCAGCAATCTGAACAACCGGTCCACGGCGTCGCCTAGATTGGACACATTATTCATTGCTGCATAAATTATAGAAAATATGCACTTGTCTTTGTTATTTATTTTTCCTATTTGCCATAGTCATAACCGTTTTCTCACCACTAAACAAAAAAATTATGCGCATATGGTCTTCATCAGATACGCTAACTTTCCTGGAAATGTATGTACACTGCGGTTCATTGGTATTATCGTTTTCCGGGGATTTTTGAAAACATGGAGAACTCTAGAGCTTTTATTCTGAAATTAGTTATTTCAAAAGAGTGTAAATACGATTTGCATTGCATTTTCGATTTATTAGTTTATTTAAAATTATATATGCACTCTTATTTTATAGTATTAATGTATATTATTTATATTATAATATATATTATATAGTTCTCTCAGGATTAAAGTCGCACATATAAAAAGATTGCTTCTGTTTGAATTTTTTCCAATGCCATCACTCTCCATTCATCCAGACTGACGAGGGTGTAGCGGACTTCTGAGGTAGGGATTATCCCAAGGATAATAGAGGATAATTCGGCCAAATGAGTTCAAGGAACTTTATGGCCTAAGTTTCCCAGGGACTTGCTTCAAGACCTGAGGGAAAATCTCTAAATAAATCTCAATCAGAAATCTTCCCTATAGGAAATCGAACCCCGATCCGTCGCGTGGTATGCTACCACTACACTACAACAGAGGTCTTTCTTCACGGTTAGAATTTAATATTGCTGTTTCTTCCTCCAGTGTGGTTTTCTTTGGTTATTCTGTATTCTGTCTCTTTCTCCTTGATCTTGGAAACATCTAATCCGATAATCTACACCCCTACAGCAGTGGTACTCGTCTCTCGAGGGCATTTACTGCTGCATTGGATATCCCTGTATCATTCCTAGCAATGACGCACGTGCTCAACAATGAGGTACATTATTGTTTTTCCATCGTTGTCTAAAGCGTAATAATGAACTTTGGTAGTTCTTAGATTCTAACAAAGACCGTATTTAACATATTGCTCTGTTTACTTCAGTTTAAACAGCTGATTCACAGTGGTAGGTTTGTTGAAGTGCAGTGTTTAGTGGTGACTGGTGTTTTTCAAAAGAAAAAAAGAGAAAATCAGAAGAGGAAGGAAGAGTCTTTCATACAGTTAGGAGCGTGATCATATCTGCAAAAATAGGGGTGTTTACTATGTTGTGACATAGAACAAGATTATAAACGTTTTAATTTTTATAGGCATTACATTCAAATTTTGACAACAAGTATGCAAAAGATTCTAATTTGAGAGCACAAAACTAAAACTAAAAACATTAAAAATGGCAATAGTGTAGTGTACAATCGTAAATCAAAATGAATTGACAATAAAAACATCGTATCAAGTAGCAGAAATTTAGCACGTAAAATGAAACCGTTTTACACATGCGCAGAATTTTTAAGCAGTAATTTCTAGCCGTAAGTGGCACATTATTTTCTAAATAAGCAAATTAGATAAAGGTGACATAAAAGTTGCAACTTTCTGACTCTACTTGTATTAAGAAAGTTAGCGAAATGTCCGGAGATATGTTGCTTTGCACTTTGAGAGAATTCGTGAATGTGATTATTTCAGCCTTGCTCTTGATTCTTCCGTAGATATTAGTTCCCCCTCTCAGTTGTTTTTGTCAAATGCCGTAATAAGATAGGGGTTATAAAAGAAGAATTCTTAACAGTAACACATACATTGGGTCATACACGGGAATAGATCTTTTTGAAGCAATTATATCATTTTTCGATAAATATAAAATTGATTTCAATAAATTTATGTTTACTGACGTTTGGCCCTTAATGGTAGGTTCTCATATAGGATTTATTTCTCAATTCAAATATGTAATTAGAGACTATTTATTAACATACCATTGCATTTAGCATCAAAAAAATTTAGCTATTAAATTTGATGAAACGTTCGAAGCTGTACTGAGTAAGGTAATTAACACTTAATTTCATAAGATCACATGAACTAAATCACACGTAATTCACAGAATTTCTTAAAGAACTTAATCCCAGTATGGTAATATAATGTACATCAGCGAGATAAGGTGATTAAGTAAGGGAGAACTTTGGAGCGAGAAATAAAAATATTTTTATTTGAACAAGCTAAAGAATACTCTGAACTTTTTTTTTTTAATGCCATGGTAATTAAAGGTTACCTTTTAGCGGATATAACAGGAATACTGAATGATGCCCAAATTCGAATGCAAGGAAAAGTGAAGTTGTTACTCGGCTAAGTATATTTTTTTCTTTGAAACAAATATTTAAAATAAAGTGGTATTTACAAGGAAACCTAATAATCATGATTTTACTATTAGTTTCCCATGCTTTCAAACTGAGCGCGCTCTCTTCCTCGAATGCATTGCGATTTGTAAATAAACCAAAAATAAAGACGATATATAAAAAATAATATGTAAAAATACTCTCTTCCCCATCTTTTTAATTGTGCGAATCGTGAATCTAAATTTATCGTTAATGCTGTTTGCGTGCTGTTAATGGGCAAAACAGAAGTCAGTGATGCCAACTTTAACGAGGAGTAACTAAATCTAGAAACTGTTATTGTTTTTTGAAGACTAGTTAAATAAAAGGAGTTCAAGCGACTTTTGTAGAGATTTATAATCTGTTAAAAAATTGAATCACTTCTCTTTTGTTTTGTCATCTGCTTTTTTTAAAGTGTCATACGAACTGTTCAGAGGTTTTCTCTAAAAAAAATATATGAAATGGACAATAAAAAGCTTGTTTTGGTTTCTAATTTATATAAATGTTAAATTTATATTCCCCTGTGCTGCCAGCTTTTGGTAAATAATGTGACTCATTGTTGAAATAAGTACAACCTCTCTGCAATTTGATAAAAAGTATTAGCTCACTCGGCTTTTTTCCACTACTAGAATTAACTTATGTAACAATTAAAATATGAGAATTACTTAAAGGGAGCAGTTTCAAGAAAAATATTGATTTACTTACTTTTCGTTAGATAAGAGTACTATAATTTGGGGTTGATAACTGGGGAAATCTAAGTACCATCAGCATTATAGAACAGAATCGAATATCATTGCAAATGGTTAATATGCCGTACAAAAGGATCTTAACTAAAGCTTATTGGGTGTAATATTGGTGACAAAAAAAAACCGAAACGTTTCGAAGCATAAAGCACAGATCTAAATTGGATCCGTTTTTCTCTTATTATTTTAATTAAATGTGTTGTATTTTAACAACTGTTTACTGTTTAGATGTTCTCTCTTTTATACCTTGTCTACTTTTCATTAAGAGACTTTTTGGTGATATTTTACTCCAAAATTAATGACTTTAAGATACTACTGTTGGCTATGCTGAGAAAAGTTCAAACATATTTCGACAGAGTGCGCTGTAGCACAGTGAACTGCATTAAAGAGGTTGTCAAACACGCTGACAGTAAATCAAAATTGTTTAATTTCTGTATATATTTAAATGTGAATTATAAGGTATAAATTATACGCTTTATATGCGTATTCATGTGGAATAAGATACTAATGGCAATAGCGCAAATTAAAATATTGTGTATCATAACCTATATTTTGCGTTTAATTTTTACATGTTAATATAGGTAATGCAAATATAAGGCGGGATGTTATTGGGAAATGGAAAATAATGTAAACTTTTCTGTATGTAAACATTCATGGCTTAGGTTTGGGCAGTTAGGGAAGCAGTTTACTGTAATATCAGTATATAAGAAAGACCCATACCGATAGGTATCAGTTATTTTTCTTTTATACAAGCAAAAGTTAAAAAATAGAGCATTCAAAGATTTTGCGCCATTTAAACATTTCTGTTTCTGTCATCTGTATGAGTAACCCTGCTTTTATTTCTTTTCAGCAGCAATGGATTTAATAAATGCAAAATGGGTTATGTTGGTGATCCTGTTCGTTACGACTTTCCTGTCGAGTATGCTTCCACTAAAGCTGATGACAGTGATAAGAAATACACAGGACCAGGGAAGACGCTTAAGGTAAGCATTATTGCAGAGCATTTCATCATAATCGTGCTTCCATTTTTTTATTACTACTTTTGTAACTCCCCTATGTTTTTTATTTCCGATTTACCTTAAGTCCAAGGTACTCTGCCGTTGTTAACTGTCACTACAATCATCTATAATCCTTTATTTTCTATACACCTTGTAGATGTTTATTTCTTTTGCTAATTTCCATTCTTTTCTTCTGCAACATGCGTCATCGTGCCTATGTATTAAATTATTTTTCCACAAGGACAGCCCTGTACATAAATTTTTCATGTTCATCTACCATTTTTCAGAGTTAGTAACTGTTGCATAATTTTACTATAGTGAGGAACAAGAGGATTGCTTTGCACCACCTGTTCAAGTGAGGATCGCAAATTAAACTTGCATAATGAAACTCATTATTGAAACCTAACTAAGGGTTACATTTTAAGATTGTTGTGTTCACATGCATGCATCTTGAAATTTAATGCCTAGTTTAGGTTTGAGTTTTAGAGGTTCCTAGCAATAACAGAGTCTCTGCTTATGTTAGATTAGCTGTTTGCTAAGTTTGCTGTAACAAAACTGTCTTAAATCTAAACTTGAGAGACATCTGACGTGCAATCTAGTGCATTTCTTGCTGATGGCAACAACAGTTTTGTCATCACGAACCCAACCATTCATTTGTCAATTTTCCTTTCTGCATCCAAAATCTGCTATAAATTGAATAAGGTTTGGGAGAGTGGGTTAATAGCTTAACCAGCTCACATCTTCTCCTGATCACTTTTACTTCAGTTTCAAGTAAGTTTTGCCATGTTCTGTTCTATTTTTCCTACCATTGGGTGGCTTTGGGTATTTTAACAATTTTTTTATATCAGCCTAGCAGATCATAGAACAACTTTAAATTGTTTAGGCAAAGTTTAGGAATATAATTTTTTTTGACCCTAAGGGAATTTACCAAACTATAAACTGATTTCACTTTAAAGGTTTCATAAAAATAGACTATAAAATGCCCATAAGTACGCAGTGGTAAAAATGGTATGGCATGTAGAAAAATAAAATGTCGTAAACTTACATTAAACAGCAACAATAATCATTTAGAGAAGAAGTAAGCACATCAGAAGCTATTAAAACCCACCCAACCATCCCAGAAATTGCATTGAATTTATAGCAGTTTGGAAGCAGGAGCAGCAAATGGCATTGTGAGTGGTGAGGAAGGTGGTGACCTCTGTTTTATTGCCAACAGCAAGAAATGCATTAGATTACAACACAGTTAATTGGGGAAAGACTGGCTGTGTGAAATACCTACCTCTCAGTTATAGATTTAAGGCAAATTTTAGTAAACTTCTTGTAGTCGCCCAATACTAAAAAATGAACAGAAAGTTGCAAAACTTACATAATATAGTAGCAGAAGTCAGCAGAAGAAAGTGATTTATTTAGGGATTCTTTTTAATATCTTTGGTCATTACTATCCCATTCAAATCCAGGCATGAAACAACTGATAAATTTTATTCAGAGGCCACTTCTTTCAGGCCTGAGATTCTTTTACATAAGTCTATGACATAGGATCTACTGCTAAACCATTCTTCTGAAGGAAGCCAGGATTTTTTTAACCCTAAAAAAATTAGTTAAGAGGGAAAGAGTACTGTGGACATATGTGAAATTAGAAAAAATAGAATTGGGGGAGTAAGTACCATTGTTTTCATGCTGTTCTAAATTTTTTCAATATATGATAATTTAATTGATATTATTGTATGATTTAGTTGAACTACACACTCTTAATGCTTCACTTAATTGTCAAATTACATAGAATAAAATTCAAAAAAGTTTTGAAAGATATAGTTAAAAATAAAACAGCAGTAAACAAGACATGTAGGAACAGAATACAATTCTTAAATGATAAAGATGTAGTTTGTACTAAAGCCGGCAAAGGAAACAGAGTAGTAATATTAGATAAAGAAGATTACAATACTAGAAAGCAGAATTTGTTAAATAAAAAGCAATACATTCAGAGCTATTCAGACCCATTCTAAAAACAGGTTCTAAAAACATGCCAAAGGAAACAATATACAAAATAAAACAAAGCAACCTTACAATAGTAAAAGTATATCATTTACCAAAAATTCACAAGACTGGAAATGGTGTGCATGCCATCATTAACAATGTCAAGACATTATCTAAATTTTAAAGCAGAAGTATAAACAATTCATGTCAGTTAATAGAAAAAATTAAGGGCATAAAATTACATCCCTCTGACACTCTTAATATCTTTCGATGTAGAATTCTGTTTCCAAGTATACCAAAAGAAAAACTAAAACTCCTAATTTATCTACATGATTGGCTTAAAACAAGTGGAATTATTGATGCATACATAAAAGAAATAAAGGAAAATTTTATAAACAACAAGCAGAACTTACATGGGCAGCCCCTTTTCTCCATTTCTAGCTAACCTCTTCATGAGCAGATTTAAAACACACATCAACTCACCTTTCTCATACATATTTAAGGCATGCTACAGATATGTGACGATATATTTGCCCTAGTTAACAAAAATCTCATTGATGATGCCTTAAAACTTTTGAATGTACAAGATAGAAACATATCATTTACATGTGAAACAGGAACAGATATATTGCCATTCTTGGATATTAAAATAATGAAATGTCAAGGAAATTTTGAATTTGGAATATACAGAAAGAATACACACGCAGATAATGACATCAAAGCTGATAGTTTTAACCCCACAGTACACAAACATGCAGTTATCAACAGTTTAACACACTGGCTAGTTAACTTACAAATTAGCAAAGAAGAATATTTTAATGAATACAAACAAATAGAAGAAACAGCGGTTAAAAATGGTTTTAAAAAAGAACTAGTACACAAAAAGGTACAGAAATTCAAGAGACAAAAACATATCAAAGAAACCACAACACTTTCAGCAAGAAAAAAAAGTTTCATATTATCCATGGGCTACAAAAAAAGTTTAGAATATTCTAAAAGATTTTAAAATTAGGTTGGCACTGGTTAACAGATGTCATGTTAAAAACCTATGATAGATAATGTTAATGACAGTATTCCACAAGAAAAAATGCAGGTATTTACAAAATAAATTGTGCAGAATGTGAAAAAAATGTACAATGGAATAACAAAGAGAAACTCGGCACACATTTCAGGAACATAAAGTACAAGAAAATAGAGAAATCAACAGTAGCACATTATTTTTGGAAAGCAAATCACAACATATTGAATAAAGAAAAATTATTAAAATCAGTACAAGCACCTATAGAATAAGCAACATGGGAGAAAATGTACATCTACAAATACAAAGACAGTCTAATGAACTTGGACACTGCCGGGGATGAAAACATAAACTACAAGTTTATCACATCACCACGAGAGCAGAATACACATTCCCACAGCTTAACAAATTATCCCAGAGTTGAATTTTAGCTTAGCTGATGATGAGAACGAGATGTTCTCGAAACCAGTTATAATTATTATGACAATTAGGTGAAGCATTAAGAGTGTGTATTTTAACTAAATCATATAATAATATCAATTATAAGATTGACTTCCTTGTGCAAGTTCCAATTAACATTTTAATATCATAATTTATTTGTGCTTTAATCTTTAAACGTGCAGATGTTTATGCATTTATGTTATATGTGCTAATTGCAGGTATGCACAAGGTATAAGTCTGATGAGCTGCTTTGCTGCAGGTGTCTTCATGGGAACTGGACTCCTGGATCTCTACCCTGAAGTTACATATTTGCTGAGCAAAGTAAGCCATCCATTAGTTTTGAAACTGATCAAGAATATTTGGTGTTTAAAAATCTGTATTTAGCTCATTATAGAGTTCTACATCTTCCACTGCATGTGACCTCACTATCACAGAGAATAATTCCCTTTCCCCTTCTGTATGAATATTGACTATTATAAGATTTAAGTATACATCTGTTTATAGATGCCAATCTGATATTACACGCTGATGACCTGAGCTGTTAAAGAGCGTCCATAAATAAATAAAAATCTGATATTACAATCTTTTAGAATATTTTGAAATGTTTGCATAGCCCATGAATGGTGTGTGAATTTTTTAAAATTATCTTATCTTTTCCTGCTGAAAATGTTGTGGTTTTTGAATATGTTTCTGCCTCTTGAACTTCTGTACTTTTTTGTGAACTAGTGCTTTGCTAAATCCATTTTTCATTGCTGTTTTTGCTTGTGTTCTTTAGAGTATTCTTCCTTGTTAATGTGTAGGTTAACTGTTGATCACTGCATGTTTATATGTTTTGAGGTTAAATCCATCAGCTTTGATGTGATTGTGTATGTTCTTTCTGTAGATCCAAATGCTTGGCTTCTTTGATGTTTTATTATTTTAATATCCAGGAATGGTAACATGTTATATACTAGATTGGCACCTGTAAACAGATGTAATGTTAAAGATCTCCTGAATGATAATATTAACGACAGTATTCCACCGGAGAAAAGGGGGAGCCAAATAAGATGTGCAGAATGCGAAAAAATCTGTATTGGAAAAACTAAGAGAAACATAGGAACATGATTAAAAGAACATTTCAGGAACATAAAATACAAACAAACGGAGAAATCGGCAGTAGCATCTCATTTCTAGAGAGAAAACCATGTCAGGTGAAAAAAGTAAAATTATTAAAATCAGACTTACAGAGTTAGCAAACAGGAAAAAAACCTATATTTATAAATACAGAGACAGATTAATGAAATGTGACACTTCCAGGGATAAAAGCATAAACTTTAAGTTCATCACGCAGCCACCAGAGCAGAATATCATCCCCAAAACACAATAAATTATCCAGGCAATCGACGGTTAGCTAATGATGCAGACAATGGTTTGTGAAATGTGTACTACATTTAATTTTTAAGATTCTACAAAGTAGAAAGCCATTTCTGCTTATTTATTTACGAAGTAGTCTACCCCACGCTTGATACAAAGTTGCATCCTCTAGAATCAATCATGGAAGCAGCCATGCCATGCTTCTTTAGAGATGGCACAAACTTCTTGTTCATAGGACGTAACTTCTTCCAGACTCTCAAGATGATAGCCCTTAGTTTCTTTTAGACACTTAGAAACAAGAAAAAATTATAGGGAGCTAAATTGTACAGTAAGTGGTTTGCTAGTGTCCATCTGATTCTTGCAGAAATTCTTTTATTTTCAAAGTTTCTTCAAATGCAGAAAATCGAATGCCAACCTCATACAACATGCTAATTTACAAAAATTTTAGGCTGATTACTTTTAAAACGATTATTGTAATTTTTAACATAGTGAGAGATCAAAAAATGAATGATGCCAATTTTGAGGAAAGTTAAGTGAATTATTTATTCATCCCAATTAAATTAAATTAAATTAAATTAAAAATAAGAGTATTTAATGCCTGTTTTCACTACTGAGGCAGCATAGGCAGCTACTGATGGTACATGAAATGATAAATTGGGAAGGAGATTTTGGAAATGAATTAGGCCACTTCTCCAGCATTTGTGAGATTGTGGAGGTCTTTGGACAACCTGGAAAAAACCTCAGTCTGAGAGAACATATGGGGGAAGGTTTCAAACTGTTCACATACTTAGCAGTCTTGGCCACCCAAATACTATAATGGTACTTGAGTTTTCTTACCACAATGCACAAGTGGGTAAAGTTTCTTCCCAATATGCAGTGAAGTCAGAGATAGATTTATGCCTGGGAACATTTCAAAGAAAAGAACAAGAATTATATTAGCTGATATGCATAATGACCTCCCTCCTGATCTAAAAGTAAAGCATTTTGTCTGGGAGTCCACTTTCATAGCTTAAGATAGTATAAGCATATGGCATTATAAAAATTGAACATCTTTTTTAAATCATTTCCATGAATCGTATTTTAGAGCTACATGCTCAAAAATTAATGCAAGTACTCATTTTCAAAATTAGGAAAAATTTTCCTTTTATCTATTTATCAACTATTACTGCACATTTCTACACTTAAAAATATCAAAGAGAATTACAAATACAGAAGATTCACATATCAACCAGAATAGCACCACAAGTTTGGGAAGGTTCAAGGAACCTGGCATAAAATTAGCAGCATAAAATAAATATAATTTAAAAAATCCACTAGGTTCTTTGTTAAAAGACAACATACCATCAGAGGAAAAAAATCAGGCATATATGCAATAGAATGCTTAGACTGCAATTTAAAAATACATAGGAAAAACTGAGAAAAATTGGAAACCAAAAAGATAGAACATTTTAGAAATGTCTGGCTAAAACAATTGGAAAAATTGGTAATACTATCTTCACTTTTGGGGAAACAACAATGAAGTTAACCAAGAAGCTATTTTGTTAAAATAAATACATACTCTGTAGGAAAATACTTTTAATCTAAAAAGTCTAGATACATTAATGAATTTTGACATTCTACCTGTGGACAAATTCAGTAAATTCCTATTCCAGTCAACAAATGTCAACAAAGAAGCAACTCACATCCAGCCATGACTGCACCAAACAGTCCAAAACTTGTCAAGCAATCAGTCAACAGCTGAAGATGGGAACGAAGATTTCCTAAACATGTTCTAGTTAAAAACCATATAAGTGAAATTTGTGCCAACATTAACATTCCATTTGGAATATTTCAATGTTTCACTGCCTTTTAAACACACGTAAATATTTATGTAAATATTCTGCACATATTGTTATAAATAATTTAATACTGTACAGTTGTTAATGTTTTAATTTCTTTTTTTAAAAATCTATAGGACACAGTAAACTAAAGCTTTTAGCTATTTATAGGTAGGAAATACATTAACAAACTGAATTAATTCAATTTTTTATTACATCTAGGGCAACAGAAAATCCTGATATACTGTGAATGAAGTGCACAGGAATGTTGTGCTGCATGTCTAATTGATGAATTATACACCCTGTTTTCTAAAACAAACAGTTACCATAGAAACTATCTGTAAATATTTAATGAGTTTGTCAATCAGTTAACATATGGATTCATTTGTGGACATTACCAGCAAGATGGTGCAACATCTTAATTTTCAAATGCCAGCATGAAAGAGATTGAAAGATTTTTTTGAGACAGAATTATTTCAAAACGCTGTTGCCCCCCCTCCAGATTTCTTGATTTAACACCTTTTGATTTATTGAAGAGATAAGTGTACAAGTATACAAATTCTTGGCAATAAAACAACATAGAAGCTGTATGATTTAGTTGAACTACACACTCTTAATGCTTCACTTACTTGTCATAATGTATGGAACCGGTTTCAAGAACATTTAGTTCTCATCTTCAGCCAGGATAAAATCCAACTGAAGCATTAGAGTGTGTAGTTCAACTAAATCATACAATGATTATCAATTATATGATTAGCTTCACTATGCAAGTTCCAATTATATTTTGATTAATATAGAAGCTATTTGCCAACATGTTAAAGCCATTAATTTTGTTATTTGAGAGAATTGTTCCAGAGTTTATAGAATTGCATATAAGGGGGAGGAGACCAGTTTCATCATATATTATGAATAGTACCTGTTCTGCACCATTGAGGGTGTGTACAGTCTCTTTCATTTATACCATTACAATATTTGATGTACAATTTGAATACTGCATGTGCTGACCACCACAACATTTTGTATAGTATCTAGCTGCTTGTACAGTGGCTGCTATTACATGTGGTGTTTTATGGGTGTAGTGTAGATGCTTGAAGGGTAACCTGGCATCATTGTGGGGATGTGGAAAGTAATACCTACCACACTCCGTACTGTGCAAAGTTGGATTACAACATTCAATCTTGAAAAGTACCCAAGCTGCCCCAATAGTATATTATTGGGTAAAACTTGAAAATAACTGAATGCAACATTGTAAACGGAGCATCAGCAAATATTTTAGATGTTTTCTGATTGGGGCATAGTTTCTCCTTGTTGTAATGTGGTTGTTGTTTATTTATTCCCCCTAATAAGAGTGCTTAATCAACTCACCACCTAAAGCATTAAATTTATAATTATATTTCTACTGTAGAAGATCTACCAATCAATGAATACATTTAACTGCTTATAGAACAATTCTCACCTCACAGTTATGATAGGTTACACATAATCTGTTTTGAAAGTTTACTCTGTGAAAGGAAGAAGGAAACAGCATTAGGTAATGTTAATTAATTTTGTTTATTTACGAACAGTTCATAAGCATTCCATCAATTCAGGACATGAAACAGCTGGTAAATCTTGCTCAAAGTCCTCTTTTTTCAGATTTGAAGTACTTTTGCCTGCCATAAATCTACAAGATGGCACCAATGACTTTACTTCCCTTCTGAAGAAAGTCATATTTAGGAGTTTTATGCCCAAGAAAATCCAATGGCCCTGGCTGAATTTAAAGCCCTAACCTTGGGTCTATGTGGCAATCATACCACTAGACCATCAGGACCAACTTGGAGCTGTTAAGCTAAACTTGTTTTTAACCTTTGGTTACCAAGTCAAAGGTAGCAAAAACACCTGTTTTGTTAGAAAATGCAAAATCTAACCCACTGTTAAAATGTTAAAATAACTTAAATAATTGCCATTACTAAAATATGAAACATTCATCGTTTCAGGCAAATTTGGCTGTGTTTACAAATTCATCATTTCCAGTGGCTGAATTCACTGTGGCCTATGGTTTCTTGTTGGTGTTAATCATGGAGCAAATTGTGCAAGAGTTCACACATGAAGAACCAAGTCTTGTAGAAAGTGCTTCAGAAACTGCAGAAGTTGATACACAAGTATCAAGTAAACATAGTGAACAAAATGTTGAACCTGAGCCACACCCAAGACTACGATCATTTGTTTTGCTTGCAGCACTCTCATTGCATTCGCTACTAGAGGGAATTGCAATAGGACTGCAGCCTAATGTCAGCAATCTCATACAGATCTTTGTGGCTGTGGAATTACACAAAGTGGTAATAGCCTTCAGCTTAGGTCTGAATCTAGTGCAAAGCAGTCTCTCACTGCCCATTATTATAAGATCTAACATTTTGTTCAGCATTACATCACCACTTGGCATAGGCATAGCAATGCTGATTGAAGAATTTAATCATAGTTTTGTATCTTTGTTTGTAAATGGCATTCTTGAAGGTTTAGCATGTGGTTCATTTGTGTATGTTACATTTTTTGAAGTGTTACCTCATGAGTTGAAGCAAGCAGAGAACAGAATGATGAAGCTGCTTTTGTTATTGTTTGGATTCTCATTTGTGTGTAGCATTTTGTTTCTTAATTCTTCATATCCGACACCACAGAGTTCAATAAATAATATATAATATTTCTTTGCTATCTGCAGGCCAAAAATTTCCAGATAAACATTGAAATCAAAGAGCCAAGGCTTTATTTATGTGGTTTATTTAAGGGTGCTCTTTAATATTTATGGTCATTAGCATCCTATGCAATTCAGGGTGTGAAATGGCAAATAAATTTTGCTCAGAGGCCTTTTCTTTCAATCTAGAGGTTCTTTTAAGCACCATAAATCTCATGGGACCTATGGCTTTACTTCCATTCTGAAGGAAACCCAAAATATCCATCGATCCTGTTAAGAAATATCATGGAATCAATAAAATTTATCATTGTGTAACTGGGTTTAATGGAGGTTTGATTGTATTAAGTGCCCCCTCATATATTTATAAGGCAGTGAATCATTGCATAATATGCTCCACTAATGCAATTTGCCAGATACCCATGTAAATGCCCGGATGTAAATTTGTACACTAAACCTTAAAAAGCTTGCTACTCTTCCACTAAGTTCCAACATAAGTGATGTGACACTAAGGCATGAATTTGCAAATTTACCAGGTCTAATCTTCCTGATCAAGAATTTTTGAAAATTTTATTCAGCCCTCATCAGAGAGAAATCATAAATTTAGGCGGGGCACTTTGCTCCTCCAAAAAGAGTTTCTAATCTGTTACTACATCTCATGTATAATCATTTTCCACCACCTGTGATGCCTCACTGTAAAAATAGCTATTAAGAATTAAATGTACCAATAATTAATATAGATCTCTTCAAAATTTAGAATAGTATAAACAGCAAATATTCTCTTGTTATGCATGATAAATGTAGAAGCAATTTGTCCTGTAACCTTTGGCCTGCAGTATGCCTACCTGAAATACAGTATGTAAGTCTTTCATAGTAAATGTGCATATTGTATATTTTTATAATGTATTGATATCTTTTTATAATGTAATGATACAGAGTGATGATATTGATGAAAATTAATGTTAAAACTTTAGACTTGAGAATCACCTTAAGGGAAATTAAATTAATTTACCAAAAATAATATTCCTTTTTTTAATTTTTGTGATTAATTTAATATATCAGGTTATTCTAAAGTTAGTTCCTACTTTCAAATGGCCATAACTTTGGCAAATTTTAAGATTCTACAGAAATAAAAACACTAGTTTGTTCTTAAAGAAATGGAATTTTAATATCATATTTATCTGCATAACAAACACATTTTTTCATAACAAAAAAATTTGAGTGAAAAAAAACATTCATTAAAAGTGCACAAACTTGAATGCTGAAATAATCAGTAGAATGTGTAACCGTATAAGGGCCATGACTAATTTATATATTGGTTGCATCGCACCTAAGATGATCAATATTTAGTAGCAGTTGTATAAACAGATAATAACTTGTAACAATGGATACAGCCCCAAAAATACAAGACACTTCATCATTATTAACACTAGCCTTACGTGATTCACTGTCAGGTTCAGCTTTATTGCTATCATTTGTCATAGATTCACATTCCTCCTCATTCTCATCCCATAAAATATTGTCTTTTGTCCCATAAATTGCATTTGATATGCTGGTCTTCAAGAAATTTTTTTAACTATTTCTGGCATTGTAATTTTTTTTTTTTTGATTGATTTATTTATGGACGCTCTTTAACATCTCAGGTCATCAGCGTCCCATTCAACTCAGGGTGTGAAACGGCCGACAAATTTTGCTCAGAGGTCTCTTCTTTCAGGCTTGAGGTTCTTTATCGTGCTGTAAATGTACGACACGGGACCCACGGCTTTACTTCCCTTCCAAAGGAAGCCATACTTAGGATTTTTACGCCCCGACAAAATCCATCGGTCCTGGCCGGGTTCGAACCCGCGATCTTGGGTTTAGGAGGCAAGTATGGTAACCACTACACCACCAGGACCGACTGGCATTGTAATGTTCCAGGCCCATGTTATCCAGGCACATGTCTCTTTGATTGTTGATCGCTATATCTTTCCTGTCTGCGTCACCTCAAGAGTACCGCCTGCCATTCACTCTGTGTATACTTTTCATGTAATCCTTGAATAGTTTGTTCATACGCATATTCAAAGGTTGAAGCACATGTTAAACTACTTGGAATAACAGCGATGTTAGTTTTTTACTCCAAAAGAATATACTTTATATTGTCTTCTAAGTGACCTTGGAAACTATCCCAAATGAGTAGAGCAGTTGGCAGAAATGGTGTTCCGACGCTGTCAGCACCAGGTCTGCATCCACCCAGCCATCCATTCACATGAACTCTTGATGTGAATAGGCCTATGTCTTGGCAGTTTAATTTTGGCATAGTTTTTCTTTTGAAAATGGCAAATGGTGATAATTTCCTTCTATCTGTTTTACTGTTAGCATCGCTGTGCAATGCATTTTCTCATAACCGGTTGTGCTTAACACCACATTACTTTCTCTTTTCTTAGCTATTGTTGTGTGTGTGGTTCAATTCCCTACTTGCAACCACAAATTATTCTTATCCTTTTTCATCCTTATTACCAATTTATAGCAATCTGCAGTTTCCTCTTCGTAGTTATGTGGCATTTGTTGGTGAATTGAAGTTCACCTTCTAAGAGAGAGGACTTTTGTTCTCATGAAAGGGCCCAACCTCTGCTTGCTTTAAATTCACCAATGCCCATACCAGCTGCGATTTCATGTGCTTTGTAATTTCATGCGACACCCTCGATTCCATTATTCCTTAACTCTGTTAGTTTACCAGTAGTTTATTTTCAATTTCAGATTATTTCCCACTTTCATGATTTTCTTGATTTGTTAGGGGTTTTTAATATTGTACACATTACACTCCAACATGATAAATTCTTGACCAGCGGCCTGTTACCATGTTCTTCCATGCATATGATAACTGTCAGTTTAAAACTTGCTGTATAACTTGAATATTTTGGTCAGTTCTTATCCATTGTCAGTACACAATTTTATCACCACAACTGATTACTGCAGATGTCCTAAGAATGTTGCATTAGTAATTGGAGAGTACCTATATTTTGCACACATAAAAAAGAACCAATCATGATTGCAGTGGTATCATGCATTGTTGTTTAAAAACTTTAATTTAAACATAAGCAGAGCATCCAATCTTAAGACTTTTGATATTATTAAAATGAAATGTGTTTATTATGCAGGGTTTTTATTTATTTCTTCTTCTTCTTTTTTTGTGCATCCTTTTGCGGGTAAATACAGTATAACAATAATAAACAAAATATTAAATGTGACCATCACTTGTTTTTTATGCTATAGATGGCATTAGTAAGTGCATTCCTAGGAATGTTTTCAATGATAGAATATCGATTGCTTCAGTTCCTCACAAGTAACAGGTATACTAAGAAATTCCTTTTCTAAAGGCCAATCCCATAACCAGTGGTAACCAAATCCATATCTGAAGAAATACAAGGTAAACTGTTTGGAAAATGTCTTATCAATTACATGATCACCAAATGTGTACTTGATAGCATTTTTACGATATTATGTATGTGAGGTGGAGCACCATCTTGCATAAAAGTAATGTTTATATTGCCATGATTTTGTAATGCTAGTATTACAAAGTCTTGCAATATTTGAAAATATTGCTACCTGTTTACTGTTACTGTTTTATTTGTTTTTTTTTCATTTCTTCATAAAAACTAGCCCTATTATAAAATATGATGAAAAATTCACCAGGCAGTAATTCCTGTTAAACAATTGTGTTTGGATTATTTTCCACCTCTTGCTCAGGAAAGTACATCACCAGGAAACTTTGTAATGCCATTTAATGGAAGCAACCAGGACAAGGTGTGTGGCTCTTGCATGACAATGCACATACTCATACTGCCAACGACAAATAAGATGCTGCTGGGAAGTCCTCCAGCATCCTCCCTATAGCCTTGACCTGGCACCAAGCGACTTCCATTTGTTCTGCCCTCTTAAACTTTTGGATGAACATTTTCCTAGCAATGAAGCTGTAGAAATGGAAGTCACTGCCTGGTTTTGAAGCAGCCCAAGGAATTTTATTCTGCTGGATTTCAGGGACATATAAAATGATGGGACAAGTGTCTTAATATAAAGATAGATTGTTGAGAAATAAAAGTAGTTTTCAAATCAGTACTCTTTAAGATATATCCATTTGTAACTCAACCCTTGTATAGGGTGTTAATATACAACAGCAAAATATTTTCCTTTATATACAGGAGTGGTTTCAGACAAGTGATTTGAGATATTAAACCTAGGGTCACAAACCTAAAATGAAATTATGTGTTATTGAAGTAATTGCAAATAAGTGCTCAGAAATTCATATACAATTAAACTTTTTATTAGAATTCCTTCACGCTCCTTAATAATCTAAAGAAACCTCGTTAATAACCAATGAATAGTGATTTCACAGTTTAGCAGAACATGATTGCATACCACTGCATTGGTGTTCTAATTGCTAGAAACAGTTGTTGGTTTTGTAACCAAAAGATATCGGGCAAAATAACCCATTAAATAAATTACTCATTGAAGAAATGGAGAATGGTTACAGTTTTCTGAGCTTGCCCACAAGCAAGTGATTTATGGAAAAGCAGAGATACTGCTGTAAGAGTTGCTGAGATCTACAGAGAAAGATTCCCTATTAGAAATAATCTGCATCATACTACATTTCAATCTGTTATAGGCATTTAAGTGAAGTGAAATGCTTTGAGATAAATAAGGTTAGTGTGCATACATTTTGAAATTTAAAGCGCTAATGTTTAACTTTGAAAACTTTGCCTCCAAATTCTTAATGACCCATCACAAATATTTTGGTTTTGTTCACTCAATGTGTATTCACTAAAATGGTATAAATATTTGAAAGCTGTGTCTGTAGGTGCAATTGATCACTACCATCACTAGACATCAATTAATATGAAGATTATTAGCTAGTAAATCAATTTACAGTAACACAATCTGTTCAGGGTTCCGAAGAACATATTTGTGGGGGAAAAAACTTAAGTATTTGTGGTGCATGAAATTCCATTTCCCAGTACATTTTATTATAATAAATTTGCACTGCATAAACACAAATTAAAATTTTATGATGTGCATTCAGAAATGATTTACAATAGCGATGTTTTGCAAATACCGCAATCTATAGGCATGCTCACATGTAGGGTGATGGACTGATACTAGTTATGCTGACAGTATATGGGGATTATAAGCAGAGTGTGTAGCAAAACAGCAGTGTTTGTTTGTTGTGAAGTAGAGAAAGATGGACTGTGTGGTTTTTGTGGAAGGGATGCGTCAAAACTTCAGAAATTCATAGTGATAGGTGGTAAAGAAGCTGCTGGACAGAACCACATTTACAATTGGGTCAATGGGTTTGCCAGCAGCAGGGAATCTGCACAAAGAATGGAAAATTTCATCACCAAATTTTCACTAGCATTTATATGACCATACTATTTGAAGATAGAAGCTAAACATTCTCAATTTTAGAACTTTACAACATATTAAACATGCTTTATTAGTTTATTTTATTCAAAAAATATTAAGACAACACATCTTAAAACAACCTATGAGGGGCTTTCTAAAAGTTGCCGGCCTGACCAAGAAAGCATAAGATTTAGAGTTTTATTTTTTTTTTTCCCCCCGACATAGTCATTTTGTAAACCAATACATTTAGTCCAACAACTTTCTAAAATAAGATTTGTCCGCCTTTGACAAATAACCATCTGTCTCAGCTTCAGGATCAACATTTGATGTGAATCTTTGTCCACCGAGCCATTTCCTTTGCTTTGGAAACAAAACATAATCGCTGGGAGCCAAATCTGGTCAGTGTGGTGAACGTGGAAGCACTTGGAAGCGAAAGTCATGCAGTTTTGGAGCCACAATCCCAGACATGTGTGAATGTGTATTATCGTGATTAAAGAGAACATTCTTTTTCACAAGATGTGGACAATTAGCCTGAATAGCATCCTTCAGATGGTCCAGTGGTGAAGTGTAACACTCCCCGATGATGGTTCTGTCCTGCACGTTGTTACGAGCATTATACCATGAGAATCCCAGAAAACTGTAGCCATGACTTTTCCTGCAGATGAAACATTTTTGCTTTCTTTGGTGCACTTTCACTTGTTATTACCCATTTGTGGACTGCTCCTTCATCTCTGGCTTGTGATAATGAAACCATTTTTCATCTACTGTTATGAAACATCAGAGAAACTCACTAGAATTGCATTTAAACTAGAATAAACATTGTTCCATTGTTAACAAATGCATCATCCATCAAGCTGAATGCTTTCTCATACTCAAAACTTAGTGAAAAATGCAGTGTACACAGTCTATCGAGATATATGTTTTGATTTAGTATCTGCATGAGCAGAGAATCCGTATTTACATAAATAAGTGGTTGCATAGGGCCAAAGGATTCTTTTAGCTTTATCTTACAAAACTTTCAACATTTAAACATTTAACTGATACCAGAATTCAGATAATGGCTTATTATTTGAAAAATGATCTTTAATCATAGAATCTGATGTCAAAACAAACAACCATTCATATTGCTGCATTGTCAGAGAGGCTGGTTTACCTAACACAGAAATGTTTTTATAACCCAAAAGTTTTCTTTTGTTTTTTCATGGAGTTCTTTTGGAAAATAACTGTTGAAACTATGAGGCAAACTTAGTAGGTGAACTTGAAACTCGTCTAAGATATCTCGAGGCATGTCTGAATCTAGTGCTGTGAATTCTTTACCATTGGGAAGCTGTCAAGATTGCCACTGTTCTCTGATACTGGCTTTTTATTTAATTTTTTATAATCCTTGCACTTTATCATTGGTGTCAAAAACCGTTGTTGCTTTTCCTTGAAGTGAGAGGCTTAAATTATTAACTTTAGGAAAAATGTCACCTAAACATACCAATTTTACTACCCAGCGTTCGTCACATAACCTTCTCCAAAAGCAACGTCATTGTCAATCAGGTACATTCTGACTTCAGTCTCGTAATTTCAAAGAGCCAAGTCAACCTTTAGCCTCAAGAAAGCCACCTCATTTCTGTGTGAAGAAGTAAAGATGTATTTAAACTGCCCAAGTTATTACATAACACGTTGAATAGTCTGGTATTCTAAGGTCGTGATTTAATAAAATCAATTAATTGCCGGTTTCGTTCAGGACTCCTTTTAGGGAAGGTGGCATCTTATTCTGGGCAGGGCTTAGCGGTGGAGGACGCAGTGGTTACTGTTGCACTCCTTCGCTTTTTATTTAATTTTTGAGATAATACCAGACATCGTTCCAGTCTTCGCGCGATCATCGACACAATTATCCCTTGGGTGGTTTGGCATACACTGTGAAAATTTCCTCTATTAGTTTTAAAATGTTAGTGCCAGTTATGATAGTAATGATTTGCAGAGGAGGAGATTCTCTCTCTAAATACTGGTAGTGCATAAAAACTACTAAAATTGCTAACTCAACTATAACTGTTCATTCATCCATTTAAGGCGAATCATATTCTTGAAAGTAAAGTAGCTTGCATGTTATCTGTTAAATTCCTAATGCGTCGTGAAATAGTGTTATTTGAAAAATGAATTGTGTTTTGTTAATTTCGTGGCGTTTTCATCTGGTATACCCTCAACTATGTCCTTTGCACAAGGCTTGGTAAGGTTTTCAGTGATGGTACGTCTTGAGCAATTCTGTAACTTGCTAAATATGACATCAACTCCTCTTCGTTAATTGTTTTTGAGCGATAGGGTATAATTTCCTGGGCTTCAGCAAGTTCATTTCTTTCCCTCAGGAAAAATCAGTTTGATTGTCCTTGCATTTTGTATGGACTCAAAATGATGGCGCATTTTCGCTGGGTACTTCGCACTGTTTGGCAACACTTTACCGTAAATTACGCACTGCGGTTTGTTGTCGTTGGTCTCAACGAACCCAATGTATAAGTAGGATTCATGTTAATTCCAATTTACTGTTCTTTTCCTTGTGCTACTGATCTCTGAAGTAGTTCTTAGCTTTAAGAGCTACTGTCGTATCACTGAATCGGCCAAAAAAACTTTCATCCTCTGCAGAAATTTTGACACCACAACCGGTAAAGATTGCTTCCTATCATCAGCTGTCAGATTAATTCTTAGTAAATTGGAAAAGGGGGGTTTATCATCAGAGATTGCAAAATTTAAACAGTATGTCCAAATACAAACTGCAGCTGAATGTTTAAATAAATGGATTGCACTCATTGAGAGTTTGCGGGGCTACAGTTGGATAACACTTAGGCAGGATACCCCAGTGGAAGGATATAAAAAAGACAAGATTTCTTTCACGAAGTGGCTCTTTCATCTGTAATAGATGATACTGGTCTGTATGACGAGTATGTGTATATTAAACAACACATAACACTGAAAATATTCGAAAAAAGGAAGCTGGAAAGAACATCACCTGGTGATTGTTGGGTGGAAATTATTTCATATTTAAATATGACCAATGTGCCTTATTCCAATTTTCTTAAAAATACTGGAATTTCTTCTTTATTTGCCCGGAGCTAAAGCCACCACTGAACGAGTGCTTTTTATACGAATAGTTTGGGATTAAGTGACAAGAACGCTCTTTGAATACAAACTCTGAAAGCTGTATTAATTAATAAGATGAACTTTAATCACACCTATGTAAACTTTTAGAAAACGCTGCGTGATAAAAAAGAACTTCCTAAAGAGATCACTGCACCAATAATTCTAAAGTTTTTCTTTCTTTCTTTCTTTCTTTAACCGGCGCTCTTTAGCATTTAAAGTCAATCAGCCTCCCATTCAATTCAATTCGGCCGATAAATTTTGGTCAGAAACATCTTCTTTCAGGGTTCTTTTACATGCAGTAAATCTACGACATGAGAGCCACGGCTTTATTTCTCTTCCGAAGGAAGCCATACTAGGAATTTTACCCGCGAAAAAAGCCATCGATCCTGGCTGGGATGCTTGGCTGAAGTAAGCTCACAGTAGCTATTAATTTATTTATTGTTAGTCTCCGAACTAAATATTTATCACAAAACATTTTTAGCGTCCTCTTTTGCCCTTTTTTCATTGAGATAATTATTAAAATCTGTAATTTTCTTGTTTTAAAAATATGGTTACCTTATAATTTACATATTAAAATGTGTAGTAATGAATTTAGTCTTGAGGCAAAACTTTAGTCATCGATCACATTTTAATGAACTAAACGTATAATAAAACTAGACTAACAGACTACGTGTGGAACATAAAACTAAGCATCTACATGTCACTGAACTTTCTGTTATAGTTCAAGGTTTATTGCAGTCGAAGGCAAAATATTATGGAAAATAAAATTGTTGTTCAGTTGTTCTGAAGGCTACCAATACTATGGCGCCGTATACTTGGTACGGTTTTTCCACAGAAAAGATATTTCCTATTCTTTTGCATTGGCAGCGTTATTCCGCTGAAAAAAAGAAAACGGCCTAAATTAATATTAAACCCTAATCCTCTAAAGTACATAATACGTTCTTTTTCTATAATTTCCTACTTTATAAACACAGCATTTTTGCTTTACTGTTGAGTATAATTCACTTTCAGATGTGTGAAAATCCGCATCACCATCGCAACGTGTTAAACATCAAACAAATTTTCTGGAAACCTATTAATATGGATAAAATTAGGAACTCTTCAAAATTTAAAAGAATGAAGACCTATGCTACTAAAAAAAATCGCGCAAAAGCAAAGAACTGGTCCAAATTTAGTGCAGATAAAAGAAAAAGGAAGTTATTAACATTTAATTTATTTCTAAGAAAAATTAGTAAATGTATACCAGAATGCCCTATGAATGAAATTGCTACCGAAGCACTTAAGGAGTGGAGGAAAATGAGCGACGTAGAAAAAGAAGATTACGAAAGAGCTTTCGAAAACAAAGCAGGAATAAAATCGTATGCCTCCCGGAGAAAGGTAGGATCAAGAAGAAGGCGATCCAGAAACCCAAGACGAAGTTCCAGAGGAGTGAGAAGGAGTAAACGCGGAAGGAGATCAAGATCTCGTTCTAGAAGAAGCAAACGTCGTTCTAGCAGGAGCTCAAGAAGATTATCTCGTTCTCGAAGCCGAAATCAAGAAGATGTTCTTGAAAAGCTATAAAGTGCAATTTTCCAACATTTTTATGAAATACCCAGGCTTACATTTAGATTATTTCATACCGTAATACGAAAGTTTGGAAGATAATAACAAAAGTGTGAACTTTTTAATGAAAAGAAGTATCATTGCCAACACGGGGCAGAAAATTATTGAAAATGAAACAAAAGAAATATGTATAATATATTGTAATTATGATAATTCACTGTCGTAAGCAAAATTAGTGAGTGTAATAAAGGTGCTCCGAAAATGGTAGATCCACATGTGTTCAGATTAGCTCCTGATACAGAGGTAGAACAAATTGAAAACTTTTTTTTTAAGTGAAACTTTTCAATAGGTAAAATGCAAAAGTTGCTCTCAAATTATCATCAATAATACTCCTCTTTTAAAGTTGAAATTTATGAGGAGCATTTAAATAATGTGATGGCCAAAAATTATCTGTGTTAGGCATTTTTTACACCTTAGATAAAAAAATGAAAAACAATAAAATGATATCATTTTTACGGTTAAGAAGTAGTAACTTAATGGTGACAAATTTAAATCAATTATGAATAAACTTGATTGTTTAGAATTACTTCTTTGCATGGAACAACCTGATATTTTACACTAACAGAACATGGCATACTTATAGTCAAAAACTACATTTTCAAGGCTACAGGGTTGGTGTGTGTTGCTCTAGAAAAAGTTCACAGTCATGGAGGTATCGAAATTTATTTTAAAAATGAAATGTTAATATCCAAGTTTAATAACTTATCTAATCTTATACAAGAATGTGTGGAAATCAAAATGAGCATAGATGGGTTTTTCTTTATTGCAAATTGTATTTACAGATTTCCAAATGGAAGCATTGAGGCATTTTTCTCTAAATTAGTTGAAATGCTACATTTCACATCTAAGATGAGCAGGAGATCTTAATATCAACAGGTTATAAAAATGATTTATGCAGAGAGACTTCTTAATATTTTTTACTATTTTAATTTGGTATCACTCAACAGTTAATTTACTTTAATAACATATTAGATTATATTGCTTATAATTTTGACATCAAATAGATGTGAAGTATAGATGGAATAGAATTTTGTCAATATTACAAAAAATATTCAACCAAAAATTAAATTGGTGATAGTAAATGGTTTTCCAAATTTATTTAAGCCATATTGCTGATATTAACAATTTTAGTCAATTACAGTAACTTACAGAGGTTGTAATTTATATAAGTTACAACTTTTAAATCATCTTTTGACTCAACTTTAAATAAGTTTATGTCAAATTTTTTGTATTACTTTCGCGGTACAAAAACCAAATTTCTATCTTTTAAATTAAAGAAAATTTGAATTGCAAATGAGATTATATTGTTGATGAGATTATAAATGAGATTATTATATTTGATGTGGCGTATAAATTATCAGAAATTATTATGGTAAGGAGAAAAAAAACTAGGTACTATTAAACTCAATACATATTTTTTCCTGTAATGATCAAACAAAATATAACATTAAAATGTTAATTGGAACTTGCACAGTGAAGCTAATCATATAATTGATATTATTGTATCATTTAGTTGTACTACACACTCTTAATGCTTCACTTACTTGTCATAATATATAGAATCAGTTACAAGAACATTTTGTTCTCATCAGCCAGCTAAAATTTGACTGTCGGATAATTCGTTAAGCTGTGGGAATATGTATTCTGCTCTGGTGGCGATGTGATAAACGTGTAGTTTAAATTTAAATGTTTAGATAGTATAACTGGAATACTTCAAATTTAGGGAAACTCTATGATCCCATAATAAACATGTAGATATATACAGTAAATTATTATTGTTAGTTGCTTGCAGAAAATACTCGCCAACATTTTTATTACAGTATAAATGTTCCAATTCTAAACAACTGAAAATTAAAATAAAAGATATTTTTGAAATTTGAATGAAATAGGCTATATAGATATAATTTATTCTGATTAACCTAAGGAATTTTAACCAGAACTTTTATTAGAGGGAGGTGTTATTGGCTTGATGTTGAACGACTATTACTACATAAATGTTAGTTTAACTGTGCCTAAGTTTATATTTATCTGTTGAAAGGACAAGAGCTTAATTCACAGTAACACAATGAATTAAGTGAAAGTGCAATAATGAATTGCATGAATGTGCAAATAAAAGTGAAAAAATTGGGTAAATTTAGGGCTACTAGATGAAAAACTTTAAAATACAGAGCAAATGAGATTTTTGCAAATGTTATATGTTGTGAGAAAATATAAAATATAATTCACAACTAAGCAGATCATTATATTCTAAAGTATTCAGATAAGTGTTTTGACAACCAGTTTCTGAAAGTAGTTTTTGGGCAACAAATATAACAAAATTGTATCCAAGTGAAATCCTTATAATTGCAATGCACACTTACAATTCCTTTAACAGACCCAACACTGAGTCTGTTTCTATCTTTTACCCACTAATTCTTTACTAGAAAAGAAATCCTATGATTGTTACTCGGAATAGTAAGGAATATCTCTACAATTTTCAGTACTTCTGAGAAACAAGAAACATTCTTACCATCTTGAAAATATTTATACTATATATCATTTGGTGTTAGGTTAACTATTCCATCATTATTAACTTAATTCATAAAGAATGTCTAAAAATTGCAGAACTGTTCAAAGCACTTCTATTTTATTGAGCTTAACATTAAGACACAGAATTGTTTTTTGCACATTTTCATATTTTGGAACATTTTTCAAATTGATCCATCTAAACAATGAACATTTTTTATATTTATACTATATATCATTTGGTGTTAGGTTAACTATTCCATCATTATTAACTTAATTCATAAAGAATGTCTAAAAATTGCAGAACTGTTCAAAGCACTTCTATTTTATTGAGCTTAACATTAAGACACAGAATTGTTTTTTGCACATTTTCATATTTTGGAACATTTTTCAAATTGATCCATCTAAACAATGAACATTTTTTATATTTTCTTTGTATATATAATTGTTGCCACATACAAATATATTATTTCAGCTTCTCACCTATCACTATTGAAAACAATTATTGGAATATTATAGTTTCCTCCTAACATGTTTTTAATTATGACCATAACAAAACTCTCCAAACAATGCTTCATTAATAAAAATTTAAAACTGTGGCACTATTTTAGATTTACTCATTGAATATGACTTTTGTTTGACGTTTGATAATGATTAGTTTTAAAACAAGGAAGACTAAATTCTCTACTTTTAAGGATAATTTTTACTTGGCACATCAGTTTTTGTTATTATATAGTACTGTATATTTTATGGAAGCTTAAATGTTCAAAATTGGTAATCTTTAACTTAGCGTTTTTTGGAGATCAAATAGCTCAATGTCGAATTCTAGTTTTCTATAACCATTTCTATGTAGAGGTTCGCTAGTTGTATTCCTGTATAACCTTTTATGGCAATTGATCCATATTTATAGGCGTGATGCACTTTCAAAATGAAATTTATCTCCTGAAAGTTTAAAAAAAAAAAACAAAAAACAGGACAATTGAGGAATATTTGTAGGCCTAGGTCTATTGCGATATTGAAATTACCCATCGCTTCAAAATTTACAATTTTTTTTAACTTATCTCGATGAAAATCTCCAGAACAGAAGGCAGATATTTTCGGTTCATCTTCGAATTTCTGAAGACCTACTCTCTGTGGGTAAAACCGCATTTTTATAATGTAATATAAATGTAAAATAGTGTAACACTATTAACAATGTAACTAAATTAACAGTAATTAGAAATGCAGAAAATGATAAAACACTAAGAAAAAGTCAGAGTTGTAATCGCTAATTTCGAACTGCTTGAGTTCTATGGCAAGAAGATGGCAAGAAGCACTTATACAACTCTAACATGCAGAAATTGCATTCGACAACAGTGAAACTAGTGCTATCTGTACATTACCCATTGAGCTAACAAAAATATTGTGAAGTTAAATTTTAGAACAAGAAATTATGCCTGTAAAAATTATTGTTCTTTATTGAACAGTCCTCATATTTCAGGTACAGCACTTATTTAAGATGGATGAAGATGTAGCAGCTGAGTGGGTTTGTATGCAGTGTTGATAGATAAACCAATTTGCTAGGCTAATGGTGTCAAAGACTTTTGAGGAGAAGTTTCTAGTTGACAGCCTATTTCATCACATTTATCCTCTATTAAAATCTTGTTTTTGAGTCTCATCTTCTTGTCAATGAAAGCAGCTTGGGTTCAAACTTTGTTCACAAATGGAGATGATACGCTTGGAAATTTGTCATACTTTTTCCTAATAATTGCACAATTTCTTTTGTGCAAAGAATCATAAATAAATATTCTTTGTTCGGCATATATCTTCCTTTAGACATACAATAAACTCACATTTCGTACACAAATGCTACTGAAAAAGGATGACAGTTATGATTGAGCAAGCTCAACTGCCTGCCTCAGCAGAATTTTAACTCCAATCTTATTGGAAATGACACTTAAATTGAAGCTTAATCATTTTATACTAGTGTATCAAGCTGCTTACATAGTGTAATGGGTGTACAGTGTAACATATATGAATGTGACATTGTATCTCTCTTTTTTTTAATAGTTTTTTTTATTATGGTTTTGATTGCAGGGTTTTTTAACTCCAAAAATAGAGCTGTCAACAAAGACAACAATAGAAGAAGCATAGTGAAGGTCTACTTGTGCTGAACTCTTGACTACTGCTAAGGCCTGGCAGCACCCGGAAGCCAAGATATTAACTATGGACATAAGCCGTGGAGACTTACGTCTTCACTAGAAGAAACTATTACCTCAAATACATTCTACGCAAAATTTTCTGTCATCAACCCAAGATGTTGTGCTCAAAGGTATATATATATATATGATAGTATAATATGTTACGGTTGTGTCAGGGCTACCGTATTGATTTGAATTCATTGGATGATATAAAATCATGCAAAATTATAGCATGAAAATTTTATTGACTTAAATCCATTTATTTGATAAACATTTAAAAATGTCCTGCAGGTAAGCTAGGAAATGTTAGCAGTGTCTTGGAAACTGAATTACCTAAGTCCATTGCTATACCTAGTCTGACCATAAGTTTTTTTATGATAGCAACGATGTACTTTGCTGTTCTTAAAATATGACTTTGACACCTAGTATCCACATGCATTCTATACATAGTGCACATATTATTTTTCAAAATAATCTCTTTTGTGTTAATACAAACTCTTAAATAGACTAAATGGCAGCATGCATTATCTCCATAGGGAAATGTAGCATTACTGCCTCCAAGGATTGCTCGAGAGACTCAATATTGGGTTGTCCTTTCTTAAAAGCAACACCCTCAAGCACTCCCATAGCATGTAGTCCAAAGTTTCAGGTTCAGGGCTACTAGAGGGCCAGTCTTCAGCAGCAATAAAATCAGGATTGTATTTCTCTCTCAAGCCAAGATTATGAGCTAGTGCTCAACCTTGCTGGAAGCTCCAGTATCCATTCTTGAACAAATTGGTGTTCAAGTCTTTCACCACAGGCTCAAGGAGAGTTGTTTGATATGCTCAAAAATAATAGTGCACCTGGTTCAGATGCTATTACTCCAAAAATTCTGAAACCCTGCACAAACCTTCTCCTGAAAATACTAATATATTTAATTAACTGTTCCATAAAAATGTCACATTTCCATACTCATTAAAAACACTCTTGTTTGACCGTATTTAAAAAAGGAAAAAAAGATAAAATTAAGAACTATAGACCAATAAAAGTAGCATCTTTGGTTGCAAAATTGTTTGAAACAGAATCCATAAGAGACTTATAGGTTAAAAATATATTAAATCAATATCAATATAGTTTATCAAAAATCACTGCATGTCAGAACGTATACATAGAATGCTGAGCAAAGTAATAAAACAAATGCTATATTTTTAGATTTAGCAAAAGCATTCAACTGTGATCTCAAGAGCTTTTGCTGTTGAAACTTGAACACTATGGTATAAGAAGTAAAATGCATGACATTTTCTTATCCAATCTAAAAAATTGCATGCATTGTACTGAAATATACTGGAATGATGGAAATTGCATACGTACAAATCAAAATATGAAGGGTTAATACAGGTGTTCTACATGTCTCTGTATTGGTCCTCTACTATTTTTAATCTGTGTAAATGATATGCCACAGTTTCACAGATTATAAACTAAAATCCTATGCAGATAATACCTCATTTATTTGTTTGGACAAAGATTTAAATCATCTGGGAATCAAAACTTCATTATCTTTATTATACCTTTCTGATTGTTTACAGGTTTCTCAGCTTAAACTAAATGTTGATTAAACAAAACACATTCTATTTCAGCTTAGGGAACAAGCAAATGTATGTTAAATAGTATATGATGATTCAGGTATTGAACAAGTAAAAATGCTAAATTCCTAGGAATTTACATTATATAAACTTGAATTTTAATTAACTTATAGAAATTAAAATGAAAACACCTTGGCACACCAGCCACATTTCATAAAAATTCAAACATGAAACAAAGATATTTCTAAGTTTATTAATTGCTGGTATCTTTCAGTAGCATTATCAAATGCTAAATGCTATAAACAATTTTTTGTCCATTTTGTAATGTGCTAATTTTATTAAATATGAGGGATATTTGGAAATGATTTATAATAGCATTGATTTATGAATCTTGTGGAATTTATGGACATGTCCATTCATAGGGTGATGGACTTATGCTAGTACATCCTGCAGATGCTAGATGGCAGTTGTAAGCAAATTGTGTAGCGAAAAGACAGCATTTGTCAGTTGTCAAGTAGAGAAAAACATGGACATGGAAAGACAAAGACAACTATAATGGATAAAGATGGACTATATGGTTTATGTAGAAGGAAGGCAACAAAACTGCAGAAATTCATGGATGTTTAACTGCAATATAACTCAAGAAGCTCTTGCACAGAAGACTGTTTACCACTGGGTCAGTGGTTTCGCCAGTAGCAGGGAATCTGCATACAAGAATGTGAGCACTGTTCATCCATCAATATGCAGTCTCACAGGAATTGTGTCCGAATAGATTATGGCTGATATAACCTGTGATGAACAGAAATGTCAGGCAAGCCTCCACTGCACAAACCTGCACACCATTATTCATGATGATTTGAGTATGAAAAAGGTTTGTGTACATTGCATTCCAAGGCACTTGACACAAGCATAAAAGGTCTAACGGGTTGAAATATGTTATCAGCTACTGGAAACACATAATGAACATCCAAATATTTTGGAGAAGCTGATGACAAACCATGGTGTCACTACCATAAACCAGATAAGAAAG
The DNA here is from genome assembly GCA_030762175.1 of Metallyticus violacea. NCBI lineage: Eukaryota > Metazoa > Arthropoda > Insecta > Mantodea > Metallyticidae > Metallyticus > Metallyticus violacea. Next base: position 9,234,874 of record CM060842.1, on the reverse strand, counting down.
TGCATTTGCTTACAATAGAAACATCCAGGAAGTCTGCAGCCCAAGAAAGTTTGTGCTGCTCCATCTGCAGGCAAGCAGATAATCACCGCCTTTTGGGACACTTCAGGCATGCTGCTAATGTACTGGCTTCCTCAAGGAACAACTATCAATAGTCAGGTGTACTGCAAGATACTTACACAGCTTACATGCGGGATTCAGCAATAGCGAAAAGGGAAGTGGTCAACAGGAGTGTTCCTGCTACATGACAATGTACGACATCACACCAGCAACACTATGATCACAATATTGGCATTACTGACATTGTTGTATCACACCAAACATATTCACCAGATTTCTAACCATTTGATTATGCCTTATTTGAGAACTTGAAGCACTCGCTGTGATGTAAAACATTTGGCAACAACAGAAAATTCAGGCACCTGTCCACAAGTGGTGGCATAGTACTCCCAAACAGGGTTTTGCAATGCCACAATGAAGGTATCAGGAAGATGGCAATGTTGCATTGACATTGGTGGGGAGTATATTAAAAAATCCCTGAAAACTAATATTGTAAATAATTTCAGATTCCTCCTCATACTATCAAAAGATGCTGCCAGAATTACTTTAGGAAAGTAATATGCTAGTAAATGGAACAGATACACTTAGCAGCTGCATCTCCATGTTCTCCACAAAATTTCACAGCAGAATATTACTGCTGTTTAAACAAATGAGTGAAACTTAGATGATGCTTGTTGATTTAGGTGCAGAGAGGCAAAGCTACTTCCAGGAGTACCACTTGCAATGGGAGAAATTCTTCAAGCTCCGTAGAAGCATGCAAATGTATGTGTAGGACTAAAATAGGCAGGTAAGTGAACATTGTTCTATGAGCTGGTACCTAGTCATGCTGTCAAGAACAAAACTGAGGTTGGAAAACATTATGCACTGTTGTATTGTAAATAAATAAAAACAAATAAGCTGTTTGGTTGAATATTTATGTTTTTTAAATATGTTTAGAGTGTACATTCATCATCATCTATGCACTTTTTAGAACTATTGTTTTTTCTTTTTCTAGTTGTTATTTAATGAACTTTTTAATGTATTGCTCTTCCAATGGAATTTCAAAATTCATTACCTGTTGTTCTTATTCTTTTCTCTTCTTTATTTGTATTTGGTTTTTCTACAAGGGCTGTTCAATAAAGAATGCTTATAATTTTTTACACAACATATCTTTACTCATAATTTTGATGATCTTCTAATGGGATTTCAAAATTCATTTTCTGTTCTTGTGCACTAAATTTTTTTCAAACAATAAAACAGAAAGTTCTGAATAGTGAAAATTTTCACTGTGAAATGTAGTATAATATAAAAAATTATTAAGGAAATCACTCAAGAAGAAACTTTTGAGCTTTCTCAAACAATAAAACAGCCAGTTAGAAGCAGGAGGAGGTAGGAGTGTTCAGAAGTTGTGATGCAGGCATTGTTAGTTGACAAGTAACAGATTCCAAGTGTTGCTAACCTCTGTCTTTGTTTATATTATCTGGACATTGCTCTATTTCTAAGGCTTCTCTTCTTGCCAGATTAAAATATCCTGTTGTTGCAATTTTATTTCCCTCCCTCTTTCTCCCCATGGCAATTTTGAATGCCATGTTTCACAATTACAAATTTCTTTGTCTAATTAAGGCATGATTGTAAATGTTGCAATATGTTCTAAAGGTCAAGTTTTATAGTATTAACAATGCCTACTTTTTCCATTGGCATTGTAGTATATATTCCTCTGGAGCGGAGAGGATCTTTTGCTTTTGACCTATTTTGCTAAGTGGAATGTTCATTGCCAGAAATCTCTAGAAGCAAGTCTGGTGATTTAATTTGATTGGCAGTTCACAGTTAAGTCATGGAAAAGATGGAAAAGAGTTTATTGGGAATAGACCATCAAACAAGTAGGGCATAGCATTGGCCTCAACTTCCTCCAGCTTGGAACTGTATAAGACAGAGTATGAAATAAATTTTATGTTTTCCATTGTAAATTCTTCTTTAACAAAATAATTCCACAAAATTTCTTTGCAATTTATAATGCTCTATTAGATAAAAGTTTCATAGGCTACTTTTTCCTCGAGTCACTAACATAATATTGTAGATAAAAGTATCTGGCTCCTGACAACAGATGCCCCCCCCCCCCCTCTTGTCCAAGTACAGCCACCTAAACCACACTGTATTTCTCATTATCTAAATACCGATGTCAGCTGTAACTCTTTGCTATCCCTCATTGGCTGGTGGGCATACAACTGCTTTTTGTTATCAAATTAGTTCATTATTTAAAGTAGTATTCATTTACACCCTTTGACAAAAAAATGAACTATCACCTGATTCTACATGTTGATCAGAGAACTTCAGGGATGCTTGTAAACACTGCATTCAGAATGCTCATGCAGCCATGGCACAATCTTAAGCATCTGGAAAGATAACATTAATGTAGAATAATGGTAGCCTAACGGTTAAGAAGGCATTGCTCCTGAGCTCAAATCCCATCAATTGTTTAATTTTTTTATGGTTTTATAAGTGTAAATGTAGAACATATTATTGCCTTAATATAAATATTTTAACATATCATTTGAGTTTTACAGCATTATCTGTGCACACAAAAATGTAATCACCAATTAAGGTATTCTTTACAAATAACTAAATAATTACATGAACAGAAAGCTTCATCTTCTAAAGTGAAAGCATATAGAAATAAAAATTAATATTTTTAGACTTGAAAATCCTAAGTATGGCTTCCATCAGAAGGGAAGTAAAGCCATGGGTCCTGTGTTGTATATTTATTGCACAATAAAGAACCTTAAAGAAGAGGCCCCTGAGCAAAATTTGTCAGCCGTTTCATGCCCTGAATTGAATGGGATGCTGATGACCTGAGATGTTAAAGAGAGCTCTTAATAAACCATATCAACAAGCACATATTACTGCATTTGCTTGTCACTGAACTGTACTCAGACTCAGTGCAGAGAACAGAGGTCGTCTCTTGCTGGATCGGTGAGGGACTTTCCTCTGATGATGCCTAACAGACAGCTGGCAAAATGTTAGGCAAGATATTTTTTCGATACACCATGTCTAACAAGCCCAGGATCTTCATTTTATTGGATCAAAAAACCTAAACACATACATTAGTTTTCAGTTTGTTCATTAACACAGTCTGCTATTCTAGATTATAAGTGTATAGTCATGCTTCTTGCATCATCCTGGCAACAACATTGTTTGTTAGGTTGTGCCATATGCTTGAGTAACCATCCCTTTGAATGAATATAATAGAGTAAGAAGATGCAGAATAATATACTTCTTTTTGTTTACATACAGAGCAAAGTTAAAAGAAATGCAATGTAGTGAAGTATTTTGTTATGAATTGTTGATAATTTATAACATTAAAATTTAAATAACTGTTTTGTTTTAAAATTAAAATAATGTCACTACAATGAAAGTAAATTCTAATAATGTAAAGCTCGTTTAAAAAAATAAAATAATTCCATTAGATCTAAGCAAAAATACCTGCTCTTGACATTTATATTATTATAAGACATTCAAACAAGGCTTTAATGAGGGTAAACCATTAAGTAAGCTACAAATGGATACAGAGCTTAAATAATTTTAAGTTTTATTTAAGAGTACTGATTTTAAAAATACCTTTATTTCACAACACAATCTTCCTGTACATTGAGGTACTTGCCCCATCGTTTCACAAGCCCCAGAAATCCAGCAGCATAAAATTCTTTGGGCTGCTGTTGGAACTTCTTTATCTACAGCTGAAAAAATGTTCACCCAAAATATGATTTTTAAGAGGGCCACATGCATATCATGCAAAAACAATAAGTTCTGATGAAAATTTCTGGTCTCTTTCAGTGAATGGCCTTACAAAGTTTTCTGAGAATGTTGCAGTAGGACTCAGCATTTATGGTTTGTCTTTGAGGCTGAAATGCAGTAAGCATTATGCCTTTGTAATCCCAGAACACTCAGCATCACTTTCCTGGCATATGATGTCACTTTAAATTTTTTTTTGCAGGCTACTCAGGATGTTTACACTGCATTGACAGATGCTTTTTCTCGAGCTGGTATTGATAAACCAAAGACTTAACACTTGTAACAGTTCCAGACAGCATATCATGTCCTTTATGGTGCTAGCAATCAAGTTGTCATAATGCCAACCCATTCTTTGCATTGAGTGGTTAGCATGAGCAGTATCCTCATGCCAGACTGTGTGAAAATCTAACTTATCACACATTATGAGATAGGCTAAATTTTTCTGCTTGGATAAGTCTTCAACTTGTTGCAAATCTACCTCTTAGCAATCTATGTTAACTGGTTGTGCGGTGTTTATCTTCAACACATGTCTGCCTTTCAGAGAATTTCTGCACCCAATTGTAAACAGCTTAATGTGACAGACACTTTTCACTGTAGATGGAAGGCATTTCTTTATGAATATTCTTTTATTCCAAACTTTTTGCCCACAAAAATTGTACAACGAAGTGCTGCTCAAAGAATGTACACTCAAAGTTTGTACACTCACTCAGCGCCTCTGCCATCAGGCAACTGTTATTTTGCTATTTTAAACATTGATTGTATCATGTAGTGTTACCACTTGCAGCCATCTAATGCAATAACCTCGGATGCCTCACTCATACATCAATTTGTAAATTACTGAATGACTTACCCACATATTTTAAAATGTGTAATATTTTCTTGAATACTGTCAGTATTTATAATACAATAATAACAAAAAATGTAATATTGCTAAATCATGGAATGTCCAGTCCAGAAATTTCAGGATGTGGTTGCCTTAAAATATTTTAAAATTGCTGCAAATACAATGTTTTATTATGCAAGACATTCAGAGAATTTAAAATATTTCTCTAAAAAATAGATAAATTCACAATTTATTTGAAAAAAAAAAAAACATAATATAAATGATAAATGCAGTTTGACAGTGTAAACTTATAAAATTTGTTGTTTTCAGGTCATTGGAAACACAAAGGAGATGAACATGCCTGTGGTAGTGCAAAACAAATACCTGCTTCATTATTGTTCAGCTAGTAACAAAATGAAATGCTTATTGCTTCAGAATGTGACAGTTTTACGATCCAGAGATATTTATTTAAGCTAATGGAAAATATTATGTTATATAAGACTATGTTAATATATTAATAAATTTGGAATACACTGAGTATTTTTTTTTTTCCTTGCCTGTGATGTGATCAGAAAAACAGATAAGCCTATAGCCTCTACATATCTCAACTTAAATACATGGGCTATATTATATCTTAACCCCTTTATTGCTCCTAGGTGCATGTCTTAGCTTTATGGAACAAAAAAGCCAAATTTGTCTGCTATCTTTGCCTTTTTGAAAAAAAAAATGGGCAAAATTTAGCCTATCTTTGCCTTATGGAAAAAAATTGGGGCGGGGGGCAAAATTTAGCCTATCTTTGTCTTATTTTAATTTTTTTTCAGGATTTTAGCCTATCTTTGCATATTTTCATTCTTTCTAGGACATTTAGCCTATATTGGCCTTATTTAATGTTTCCTAGCTAATTTAGTCTATCTTTGCCTTAATTGCATTTTTCTTATGAAATTGAGCCTGAAATTTTTTGGCCTTTCTTTGCATTTAATCTTAAAAATTTGAAAAATTTCCCTTATCTTTGAATTTTTGTAACTTTGCTGAAAAGTGTATATATTTGCCTTTTTTTTTTTTCAAAAAAAATCTGAAATATTTTGCTTATCTTTGTATATGTAAAAAAATGGACAAAAATGCAAAGATAGGCAACATTTTGCAGGAAAAAATGCAAAAATGGGCTATATTTTTCAGTAATAAAGGCAAATTTTGAAAAAAATTAGCAAGAATAAGATAATTCTGCAGAAAAAAACGAAAAGATAGACTAAATTTTGCAGGAATTCAGCAATGCTAGGCTGAATTTAGCAGAAATTTGGAAAGATAGACTGAATTATGCAGAAATTGCACAAAAATACAAAGATAGGCTAAAGTTTGAGAGAAAAAATGCTAAGATACTTTGGAGAAATTGAGCAAAAGTAGGCTTAATTTGGCAAAAATAGGTCAAGATAGGCTAAATTTTACAGAAAAGGCAAAGATAGGCTAAATTTTCTAGGAAAAGGAAAATGAGGCAAAGATAGGCTAAATTTCCTAGGAAAAGGAAAATTGGGCAAAGATAGGCTAAATTTCCAAGGACAAAATTAAAATTAGGCAAAGATAGGCTAAATTTCCAAGGAAAAAGTTGTAGTAAATTTAGCCTATCTTTGCCTAATTCTCATTTTTCCTAGGAAATTTAGCCTATCTTTGCCTCAAATCTCACTTCCAAGGAAAAAATTAAAATTAGGCAAAGCTAGGCTAAATATCCTAGGGAAACAAAATTAGGCAAAGATAGGCTAAATTTCCTAGGAAAAAAAATAAAATTAGGCAAAGATAGGCTAAATTTACAAGGAAAAAGTTGTAGTAAATTTAGCCTATCTTTGCCTAATTCTCATTTCTCCTAGGAAATTTAGCCTATCTTTGCCTCAAATCTCACTTCCAAGGAAAAAAATTAAAATTAGGCAAAGATAGGCTAAATTTCCAAGGAAAAAGTTGTAGTAAATTTAGCCTATCTTTGCCTCAATCTCATTTTTCCTAGGAAATTTAGCCTATCTTTGCCTCAATCTCATTTTTTTCTAGAAAATTTAGCCTATCTTTGCCTCAATCTCATTTTTCATAGGAAATTTAGCCTATCTTTGCCTCAATCTCATTTTTCATAGGAAATTTAGCCTATCTTTGCCTCAATCTCATTTTTCATAGGAAATTTAGCCTATCTTTGCCTCAATCTCATTTCCAAGGGAAAAAATTAAATTAGGCAAAGATAGGCTAAATTTCCTAGGGAAAAAAAATTAAAATTAGGCAAAGATAGGCTAAATTTCCAAGGAAAAAGTTGTAGTAAATTTAGCCTATCTTTGCCTCAATCTCATTTTTCCTAGAAAATTTAGCCTATCTGCCTCAATCTCATTTTTCATAGGAAATTTAGCCTATCTTTGCCTCAATCTCATTTTTCCCAGGAGATTTAGCCTATCTTTGCCTCAATCTTATTTTTCCAAGAAAATGTAGCCTATCTTTGCCTCATTCTCATTTTTCATAGGAAATTTAGCCTATCTTTGCCTCAAATCTCATTTTTCATAGGAAATTTAGCCTATCTTTGCCTCAATCTCATTTTTCCTAGAAAATTTACCCTATCTGCCTCAATCTCATTTTTCATAGGAAATTTAGCCTATCTTTGCCTCAATCTCATTTTTCCCAGGAGATTTAGCCTATCTTTGCCTCAATCTTATTTTTTCCAAGAAAATGTAGCCTATCTTTGCCTCAATCTTATTTTTTCCTAGAAAATTTAGCCTATCTTTGCCTCAATCTCATTTTTCCTAGGAAATTTAGCCTATCTTTGCCTAATTTGACCTTTTTCCTAGGAGATTTAGCCTATCTTTGCCTTATTTTCCTTTTTCCTAGGAACTTTAGCCTATATTTGTGTTATTTTAATTTTTTTACTAGGAAATTTAGCTTATCTTTGCATATGTTCATTCTTCCTATGAAAGTTAGCCTTTTTTACCTCATTCTCATTTTTCTTAGGAAATTTAGCCTATCTTTGCCCAATTTTCCTTTTTCCTAGGAAATTTAGCCATATTTGCCTCATTTTCCTTTTCCTAGAAAATTTAGCCTATCTTTGCCTAATGGAAAAAAAAAAAATGCTCAAAATTCAGCTCATTTTGGCCTTATGGAAAAAAAAAATGAGCAAAATTTAGCCTATATTTGCCTTATGGAAAAAATAATGGGCAATATTTAGCCTATCCTTGCCTTTTGGAAATAAATGGGCAAAATTTTGCCTATCTTTGTCTTTTTTAAAAATGTGTGAAATTTAATGCCACTTAAGTATGCAACATTGGGACATGTTTTAAGGCGGGCAATAGCTGTAATTATCAGCTGTTGACTAATTGATGTGGTGGTTGGATTGCCATGTGTCTGTGTGTGTCCCTGATAGTTCGAGTAAAGCTCTTTCAGCAGCTTAGCCGCTCGTTTAATTTTGTGATTTTTGGGTCCAAAAGTGAACTGCTGAAAGAGAGAAAAATGGTAATTCTAAAAAATTGGAAAAAGCATAATAAATTTTTATGTTCTACCTATAGATGAACTTGGCAAGTTCCTACTGGAACTATCAGGGACAGCCATAGAAGCACTTTGGGATCCAGTCACCCCATCAAGTGGTCAATCAACAGCTGATGAATGCAGCGATTGTGCTTTTAATATGCTCTAATGTTATATAAATAGAGTTAGTGTGAGCATATTTAGTATGTTATTATTGGATATGTTACCACTTCCTAATTAAATTCAAATAATGTGGTGAGCTTCAACCTTTTAAAATAAGAATTGGAAGATTGCAGTAAGAAAATAGGTAATTTTATTATCCTATTAAATATACATGCTTTTAGTGCAAACAAACCTTTATATCATACTGTACATATTCATTTCCCACATTACACCATATCATATTTATTTATACATTTTATTTAAATGTTCACATACTGATAATTTTCATTATGTATACATTTCATATATGTTTACAGGTATATTTTACTATGCCTTTTTTTACTGAAAACACATACAAAAAACATATTACATTCTTTAATAAACTATTTGAAATGTGGCTAACGGTACTGTAGTATCCATTGCTATCTGAAATCTTATGCCATTCACTTATAAACCACAGTCAAGTCGATTCATGGCTGATGATGTGAGCAAAAGCCTGTGAACCATGTTGGGTATAATACAATGAAAAGTAGAGCACAAGAGTATTAAATTGACTCACTAGCTATTTTAGAATAGAAGAATTTCATTAGTTCATAAAACAAAAACATGTTACTATTTAACAACAATTACAATGTAATAAGCAAATATATACAATCAAAAATATACAGTGGAAAGTTTCATTGATTTTCAGTGACTTTAAAATTTAATTTATATTTTATTGTAGTAAAAGCAAGTAATGCAAACGTTTTCTGAACTTTTTTTGAGTTTACTTTTTTTTTTACATACAAATATAATTCTCACACACATATTAGATTAATATTTCACAATTGCTATCTTTTGTATTAAACATTGGCATCATTAAAAATACAGTTTATTTATTAATTAATTTGTCCTTTTATTTTGAAATAATTGAGAGAAAATTAAATGCTAGAATGCTTTTTAAATTCTATTTTCAGATATATCTCTACTACTAATGGTCCCATTTTCATAATTTTCTGAAATATTTTTTCTTATTTTATTTAAATGGTATATACTAAATTTTTTTGTGAAACAAAATATTAGTACCACTAGAGTAATTTTTAAATTTTGGGTTTAGGTAAACCCCCATTCCAAATAATCTGATTTCATTGATTTTTAGGAACTATACTCCTCCTTTTATTTTGATTTGAAGTTCCTTTAAAAAAATTTAAAATTGCACTGCAGAGCAATATTTAAATTTTGCTTTAGTCACTTGGTTTTCAGATATACCCTCACTCCTAATGATCCAATTGTGGTCATTTCCAGAAATCAAATTATTTTAATGAAATATACCAAGTTTTGTTAAGAAAATATAAAAATTGTGGCAGCTAGTGCATTAATAGACACATAAATATGTTTTAATTTTTGGTGCCTAGTAAGTAGGATTGATGGATATTGAAGAAATAAGCCTTTTCATGGGTACAACCACAATAACTACATTTCTACAGAGTTTGCTGAAAAGAGAATGATAATTAAATACATATGTATGCCTATTAGTATACAGAAAACTGATCATGTGTACAATCTCTGTATGTAGTTTATAATATAGATGGCCATCTAATTGAAGAATTGGCCAGAGCCAGTTTCAGTTGGCAGCCTAAGACTTGGTAATTACTGAGTACTTTTATAAATAGTACACACATTTATAATATAGTAAATACATTTTATAATAATAATAAAATTAGTTTTCATTTTTTCCCATAAATTTTTAAATAAAAAACCAGTTTCAAACTCATTTTCCTTAAGATGCTCATTTGACTAACAATAGATTACTTGTAATTACTTATATTTTTAAATAGATTACTTGTAATGGTCAGCTACCAATGTGATGTCACTGCTTGAGAAACTACTCAATGAAAGGTGGCTGAACCTCACATTTAACATAAAGCAGTCAACACTGAGCGGATAAATTTACAAGTAATTCATTTCATTAAAAAGACCCAGAACTCGCTTATTTATGCTTTACTGCTGCAAGATTTGTGCAAAGGAAAAATAGTTCTGTTGGTTTTCTGCAATTGTCAAGGCAGGAACAAATTTTTTTCCGAGAGTTAGACAATTAGGCTGATAGGATGTGAACTTAAGCATCCTGAAGATGATTGTACAAGCTTATAACTGGGAAGCAAGGTCCTTTAGTGCTGATACTATGAATGAACAGCACTGCAAATATTGTTCATGAAGGCAACAAACCTTCTAGACAGAAATACCAAGAACAAATATAATGAGGTTCTGTAGGCAAACAAAAGCCAATCTTGTGAGGATATGGCACAGTAATTCAGTGTCAATGCAGAGCTAGAAAAAAGTTATAACCTTGGTTGCTGGGTTCTACACAAGTTGACAATGGCTAAGAAGATGGCTCAAGATGGTACCTCTTTTGGATTGTTATCATGTGAACAGAAGGGTCCATTTCTTGAAAAGCATGGTGGCATGCAAATAGAAGTGAACTGTTTAAGACACTGCAAGACATCATCGTCACTGGTCAGCAGCCCATGAATTTATTCCCAAACAACCGAAACCAGAATAGAGTTTAGTGGACTGGATTGTGTAGTCTAAATAGGTGGAACATATCCCTGAAAAACTGAAAACTAAATACATGCACTTGCATATTTGCATGATAATGGAAAACATACAATAAAGGTGTTTGGAAGATTGTAGTGCACCCATCATATCTTTTCCTTTTTTTAGATAATCACTTCTGAAAACAGTAATATTAACTTTTACTGATCTGAAAACTGCACTTGGATTTTTGCTTCCCTCCCTAAGGAGATCTATCACAATGGAATTTATAATCTTCCATCACATTGTATTCAGCGTTATGCTAGGAAAAGCCGCTCCCAAACAGACAGAGCTTTTTTGACCAACTTATATTATTGTTAAGGGCTGTTTCTTCTAGGAGAATAGACACCCATCTTACAACCCAATTTTAGCACCCAGCAACTATTTCCTTTTCTCTTAACTGAAGAAAACTCTTAGCAGAAAAAAATGCTGGAGCTGCGTAAACTAAGCAAATTCCTCACCGAATTGAATCACTTTTAATAAAAATTAATATAAAATCCATATTAGGGCTTATTAATTAATGAAATGAAATAAGCTACGATATTACAGTGTGGTATTAGGGGGACAAAATTAGAATTCTTGCAATCTATAAGTATTACAAACAAGAAACCACATTTTTTATTATTATCATTATTATTGAGATTAAAGCACAAAAACTAATGGTATACTATTAATTAAATAAAAATTATGACCACTGATAGACAAAGCTATATGTGTGGGTATTTTTAAATGTAGCTATGTTTACGAACTGAGCCCTTGATATCATCTTTACATTCACTAAAGTATAGAGAAATAACAGAAAGTTTCAAGTTACATTACGCATTTAAGATGATGTTCATATGTTTCAATAAAACAAAAACGTCATTATTTAAAAATAATTACAATGTACAAAGCAAATAAAAATAATCGAAATTTACATAGACTTTCATTGGTTATGAAATTTCATTTTAATATTACTATAGTTAAAACATGTAACAAAAACGTTTTCTGAAGGTTATTACAGAGCTCTCTTATGTACAAATACAATTCTCAGACACATATTAGATTAATATTTCATAGTTGCTATCTTTACGATGATGCTTTTGTTAAATATAAAAGATATGCATCGTTTATAAATACAGTTTGCATGGTGAATTAATTTGCCCTTTTATTTTAAAACAATGTAGAGAAAATTAAATGCAAGAGTAATTTTTAAATTTTGGTGTTCAAGTATACCCCCCTACTCCTAATAGTCTAATTTCCCTAATTTTCAGAAACAGTTTTTTTATTTTATTTCAACGGTATATACCGAATTTTGTTGTGAAGAAACACATATTAATGCCACTAGAACGATGTTTTGGGGTTTCCGGTAACACCCTCTCCTATTAGTCCGATTTCGCTGATTTTCAAAAAACTATTTTTCTTATTTTATTTCATTGGTGTATATCCAATCTTCCTTTAAAAAGAAAAAAGTAAAATTGCGGCCACTAGAGAGATTTTTTAAATTTCGCTTTAACCCCTTCGTTTTCAGGTAAACCCTTACTCCCAAAATCTTATGATTTTCAGAAACTATTTTTCTTTGTTTGATTTAAATGGTAAATGCCAGGTTTTGTTGCGAAAAAACAAATATTGGTGCTGTTTAGAGGGATTTTTAAATGCCGAGTTTCAGGTAAATCCCCCATTCATAATAGCTTAATTTCCCTGATTTACAGGAACTATCTTTTTTTGTTTTATTTAAATGTTATATACGGAGTTTCGTTGCGAAAAAACATATTAATACCACAAGAGTGATTTTTAAATTTGGAGTTTCAGTAACCCCCCCAATAGTTCGATTTCACTGATTTTCAGAGACTATTTTTGTATATCATTTCAGTGACATATTCCGAGTTTCCTTTAAAATTAATTTTAAAATGCGGTCACTAGAGCGATTTTTAAATTTCGCATTAACCCCCCACTTGTTCTTCAAGTAACTCCCACTGCTAGTAATCTGACTTCATTGATTTTCGGAAATTTTTTTCTTATTTGATTTAAATGCATATACCGAGTTTTGTTGTGAAAAAAAAAAAACAATATTGATGCTGCTAGAGCGATTTTTCAATTTTAACTTTTTTTTTTTTATATGTGCATTTTACGGGTATGGCTGCAATTCCTTTGGAATTCGCTAAAGTTGAAAAGTATATTTAAAACGTTTTGTAAGGAAAAATATTACTAAAACTTTTCAAAGGGCACCAAAATATTAATTCACAAATGTGGAAAGTGCACTTCTGTCACCTTAAAAGTAAATCAGCCTGAAAATCTTTGAAAACTCCTTAAAAACTCAAAATGACCAGGAATATTTCCTTAAAGAAAAAAGTGCAAACTAGGAATCGAATCCATGTTCACCAGCTGACAAGTAGATACATGTATTATTAATTTATTTATTTGAATACAGTCTTTCAAATTATGGTCTGTTATGCATATTATAATATTGTTTTCCCAACACCACCCCACTGTTCTCACTAACTGGTGCGCATTTCTATCTGGCGAGGTGTATTTTAGCAGATTTCTTAAGCCTGATTGCAATAAAGTTTTGGGTATTAAAGATAAGATTTAAGTTTATTTCCTTTGAAGTTTTAAAGTTTATACAAGACAATTACTTGTCTTAAAATATTAAAACTTTTGTTAATATATTTTTGTATTTCATTTTTAGTTTCCTTTATATTAAAGTTATCTGTCTTAATGCTTATTTTAAGAATTATTATATTATAAATGATATTGTTATGTTGTCCCAGGAAGATGATGGTGAAGGTAATATGGTGAACCCAAGGAATCCTTAAAGAATATGAAAGGAAACATCTCTATCGCATCTGGGAATCGATATAGGGATCCCAGGAACAGAATTAATTAGCTCTGACTACTACACCGAAAGGGTAGTATATATTATAATAACTTGTATAGAAATATAAAAAGAAAAGCATATGTGTATTAGACAAGCAATAAGATTCAATCTTTCGTGTGGTTCTTTATGCATTCCGCAGGTACTACGAAGGACATTCAATAAAGAGTGATCATATTTTTATTGAGAACATACATTCACTTATCCTCATAAGTTTGAACACATTTCTCAAAGTAGTTCCAGTTGGATGCAATCCAGTCAGTCTTCAGACATGTTGGAAAACATTTTTTCAGATCCTTAACAATCACCTCTGCAGCATTCACTACTGATTATGGTGATGCAAAAAGTCTCCCGCTAAAATGTTTCTTCAATTCGGCGAAAAGGAAAAAAATCACGCGGGACTAAATCTGAACTATAGGGAGGGACACACTTCATGTTGATTTTAATGAGCTATTCAGTAACAACATGCGATATGTTGCCGTGCATTATCCTGGTGCACGGAATTATGTCCTCTAAAATGTGATATTGACTTGCAGAGTTTTCAGGACATCTATGTAGTATTGTCCAGTTACAGTTGTGTGTGCAGGTACACCATTTCTTGAATATTGAAAAATGAGATGAACAAAACTTTCCCAGCACAAACAAACATTGTTGTTTTATTTATTTATTGTTAATGTATGATGGATATTTTCACTCAGAGCGTTGCTGTTTGCTCTCAGGATCCAAATTATGTGGCCAAGTTTCATCAATAGTAATAAATTTTGAAAGAAATTCCGTATCTTCCTGTAACGTCATCTTTAGCTGCATGCAGCAATCTCATGTGCCACTTTTCAGTTACCAACATGTGGGTGACACTTAGTGAAATGTTCAGAATTTTTGAAAACGTTCTTAATGTTATTCGACGATCCTCTCTCTCAATGACAGCAGCAGTGTTGGTGTTTTCTTATTTTAGAGCGCAGGATCCTCTTTTTTGAAATTATTGACTCCCTTCTTTAAACATTTCAAACAATCTTCGAACTGTATTATAGGAAGAGCAAACCCCCATAAGCCTCCTGTAACATTGCACACACTTCAGCTGAAGAGTCGTTGAGACGAAAGCAGAATTTCAGAGCTACTAATTATTTGTTGTGTATCACCTGCTTTCTGTTATAAGTGGAACTAAACATGTCTCAACTTGCACACCTCTCACAGGCGAGAAATTATACCTGTAAAAAGTGAGATAATTGTATACTGAAAAAGCTCTGATAAATTCAACTTACTGAGGAATTCGCTTAGTTTACGCAGTTCCCGCGTGACGGACTTTTTTCCTGTAAGGTTACGTGAAGGACCAAGTTTTTCTCTCCCCTCTTCCTGTGACAGTTCGTGTCGAAACGTCATCGGTGTGGGAATCGATGAACGGTTGTGCTTATATGTGCACAGTGACAAAGGAAGCATGCATTTGGCAATGGTAATGCAAGTAAAAAAACTTTTTAAGATGCAACTAAACATTCGTATTCCCATCTTAATTTTGTTATGTGCAATGATTTTTGAAACCCGACAATCATATTGGAAACCCTGCATTAATACTGTCAAGAATACTGAGAAATTTATATATATATATATATATATAAATTATCACTTATAATATATAAATACAATTCTCTCTCTCTCTCTCTCTCTCTCTATATATATATATATATATATATATATATATATATATATATATCTTGAGATCGCTTTTGTGGAATGAATGGCAAGGCATAATTAGCGCACACGTTTTACATTAAGAGCGTTGGCAAGGATATGAGCCAGCAAAGGGACGTGGTAAATTCGGAGGGAATAGGTTACGGCGAAATATACTTTTAAGGTTAGGGGGTGTTCTAAAAGTAAGACGGGGTACAAATTTAGAAAAATCATTTATGCATTGATTAAGTATCGTGACATTCTTTCAAAATAGGTCTGATGCTTTCAATTCCAGGCACGTAAGTAGTAACAAGGTTGAAGTTCTTGTTAGAGGTTTTAGGTTTGCATTGGAAAGTTTTGTGCGCTAGGATTATACGGGATTTTAAAAGAGCGGAAGGATAATTTTGGTTTTGGAACTTTTGAGTTAGGTTTTTAATATACTTGTCAAGAGATGAAAAGTTGTTACAAAGACGATGACCACGGATTGAAAGAGAAAAGGGAATAGATCTTTTGATATGCAAGGGATGACAACTATCAAAAAGAAGATGCTGTTGTAAATTGGTAGGCTTAATGTGCACAGACGTAAGAAAAGAACCATTGCATAAAGAAATACCAATATCATTTGTGTATATATATATATATATATACAAAAGCTATTACATAAAGAAATATAAATATCATTTGTGTGTGTATATATACATATATATACACAAAAGTCATTACATAAAGAAATATCAATATCATACATATGGAGAGAGAGAGGGTCCAGAAAATTTAGCATCGACTTATCTCTAGTTAAAACCAAAGTCTATTGTTTGTCCAACATCGATATTTTTGTATTTTACTATTTAAAAAATTATATTTATAACGTTTTAAAATTTGAAGTTACTTTTGAAAGGCCATATGATTTGTATACGACCAATGCAAGTCAGATATAAACATGGTTTAAAATCTTTGCAGAAACCAATATATTTGTACCTTTGTTCTGTGTAGCCAGAACGGCCATATAGGCTTCTTCTGCTTCTTCTTCTTCTTCTTCTACTTCTCTGTTTAGTTATCCCGCCCACATAGCAGCGGCGTTAGTATACTTAATTGCCAGTTAGATTCTTCTCTACGTCCTGAAACATAAAGACCAAGAATAACAGTCAGTCATCAAGGAGCTGCGTAAACTAAACGAATTCCTCACCAAGTTGAACAAATTTAAAAATGAATATAAAAGCAAAGTAGGCCTTATTAAATAATGAAATTAAATAAGTTATGATATTACTGTGGGATATTAGGGGAAAAAATTAGAATTCTTGCAATCTATAAGTATTACAAACGAGAAACAAATTATTATTATTATTATTATTATTATTATTATTATTATATTTATTATTATTATTACTACTATTGTTGCTGTTGTTGAGATTAAAGTATAAAAATTATGGTATACTGTTAATTAAATGAAAAATATGACCATTGATAGACAAAGCTATATGTGTGGTTATTTTTAAATGTACCCATGTTTATGAACTAGCCCTTGATATCTTTACATTCACTAAAATAGAGAAATAACAGAATTTGAGTTAATTGTGCATTTAAGATGTTCATATGTTTCATTAAAACAAAAACATGTTACTATTTAAAAACAATTACAATGTACTAAGCAAATGTACACAATAACAATATACAATCGAAAGTTCCATAGCTTTTTCACTGGCTTTGAAATTTAATTTAAAATTTAATGTAGTAAAAACATGAAACGTAAACGATTTCTGAAGGTTATTACAGAGCGCTCTTACATACAAATATAATTCTCATACACATATTACATTAATATTTCACATTTGCTATCTTCACGACAATACTTTTGTTAAATATAAAATATGCATTGTTATAAACACAGTTTATATGCTGAGTTAGTTTGTCCTTTTAATTTGTGAGAGAAAATTAAACTCAGGAGCGCATTTAGCGAATTCTAAAGGAATGTAGCTATTGCGGTTGTACTCATGAAACAATTTTTAAAAAAATTTCTTGAAATCTCCATCGATCCTGCCTACTAGGCACCGAAAATAACAATGAAAAATATGCTGTATACATATCTGCGCGCGCGCGTGTATGTGCGTTTCCGTTGCCGCTCTAGCGGTCGCATTTTTTTTCAAGGTATATTTGAAAACCGAAAGTTAAAAAGTCCACCACGCAGGAGTTGCGTAAACTAAGCGAATTCCTCAAGAGTTGAATATGTGAAGGTTCTTACAGAGCGCTAGAGCAGAGAAATTGTTGCTGCTAGAGCACTTTTTTAAATTATAGTTTTCAAGTATACCCTCACACCTAATGGTCCGATTTCCCTCATTTTCAGAAATTATTTTTCTTATTTTATTAAGAAATAACAAATATTGATGCCGCTAGAGCGATTTTTAAATTTTGGGTTTCAGGTAAATTCCCACTCCTAATAATCTGATTTCACTGATTTTCAGAAACTACTGTACTTATTTTGTTTCAATGGCATATACCGAGTTTCCTTCAAAACAATTTAAAATTGCGACCGTTTAAATTTCGCTTTAACCCCCTCCTAATGCCCCCCTCCCTCTTTTCAGAAACTGTTTTTATTAATTTATTTTAATGAAATATATTCAGTTTCGTTGAGAAAAAACAAAAATTGGGACCACCAGATCGTTAAATATACACATGTATATTTCATTGTCATTTTCGGTACCTAGTAGGTAGACTCGATGGAGATTTGATGAAGTGTTTCATGGGTACAACCGCATAGCGAAATGCTACATATTAAAATGTTATATTCTCATTGTTGAACTTCAGGCTCTACTAAATCGCAGAACAGGACAGGCTAAGCAACTGGGCCGAGCCCAAGACTTACCTACACAGTAACGAAAATGAAAATTCCCCTTCTGCTCTCCCTGGTAGTTACATGAAAAAGCACTATTACTCTTGAGCAAGGCAGGCTGAGCCTTCGACCGTATTATTGCTGATTGGCTATTACGTCACAAACACCGCCTAGTTCAAACATTTGAGTTTGTCAATCAAAACACACAAATGTTGGGTACGCTCACTTTGAGGACGCTTCGCTCCTGAACTATGCAGCTGTGTGATGTCTGCACAACTGTGAACATCTCGATGTGCCATGAACACTTGACCTAAGCGGGAGTTTACGAAAGTGTATTTTCCCCAATTTTCGTGTAATAAACGTGCAACATTCCATAAAATGTAATTACATCACACCATGAACCTGCACACACACAAGGAAACGGAAAGTATGCATATATCTACTTGGGAAAAACATGACTTTATTGCGGGAAAACACAAAGGTAGTCCCAAGAATCAGGACAATGCCCTAGCTGCACCTCCTCATCAATTCAAGGAGAGGAAATCCTACTGTGTTCAAAAGAAAACTTGCAAGGTTTATCATGTCTTATAAACAGAGTGTAGAACTTCGACAGATGTACTACAAACATTTTAAATCTAAAAGTGTATCTGTGTATGTTAAATCCTTATGATTGAAACTTATAAGTTTTATTTTGTATTTATGTGCTCCCCCCCCTTTTTTTTAAAAAAAATATAAACATCTTGTTTAGGAAATAAATGCCCTTTATTGCTTAATTTTAGTATTTCTTTATCATTTGTATTAAATTTGTTGTTCATAGGTATATATAATGTATTTGTGTAACTGTAAAAATAACTTTCCAGTCAGTTAGTACTTGTTTTAAAAGCAATAATGATTGCGGAGTTGAGAGTCGGCAAAGGAATTACTCGTACTATCTACTTCATGTTTCGATTTTCATTCTGTCAGTTCTTCAGAAAGTATGAAGGTGGATTGATACGTCTAGTAAATAACTTTTTTCAAAAACAAAGACGTACTTATGTGAACAAAATCTCCTTTGAGCTTAATAATTTAATCCAGGGAGATTCCAATATTTTTATTTCCTCAAAAAAATTGAATTGTGCAGAATGCTCGTTTACAGCACAGATAAAATGTCCACTCCCCTCAAGAGGTTAGGAAAGAGAAAAAGTCCGTTACGCAGGAACTGTATAAACTAAAGTTATTCCTCAGCAAGTTTAATTTGTAAAGGTTATTACAGAGCGCAGGAGCAGAGAAATTGGTGTTATCAGAACGCTTTTTAAATTTCAGTTTTCAGGTATACACCCACCTAATGGCCCGATTTTCCTGATTTTCAAAGACCATTTTTCTTATTTTATTTAAATGACATAAACAGAGTTTCGGTGTGAAATAAACATTGCTGCAGCTAGAGCTACGTTTAAATGTTCGCTTTAGGTTAACCCTTACTCCTTAAATTTTGGTTTCAGACATATCCCCCTCCTAATGTTCCAATTGTGCTGATTTTCAGAATCTTAATTTTCTTATTTTATGTAAATGATAGATTTGTTATGAAAAAATAAGTAGTGGTGCCGCTATAGAGATTTTTAAATGTTGGGTTTCAGGTAAACTCCCACTCCTAATAGTCTGATTTCGTTGGTTTTTAGAAGTATTTTTAATTATTTTAATGGCATAAATACTGAGGAAAAAAAAAAACAAATATTGTGGCCACTAGAGCGGTTTTTAAATTTTCGCTTTAGGTTAATTTCCGCCCCCAATGATTCAATTTTGATGGTTACCTAGTTTGTTAATTGGCGAATTTCGTTGAGAATAAATTAAAATGCTGCCGTAACAGCGTTAACAAATACAGACAGACAGACAGACAGACAGACACACACACATTTTTATCGTCGTTTTTGGTGCCTAGTAAGTAAGATCGATGGGATTCGAAGAATTTTTTCAAAAACCTTTTTATGGTACAACCGCAATAGCTAAATTCCTTTGAAATTCGCTGAAAGTCATATGGAACCAAATCTGGGTAATAGAGTGGGTGGGGAAATATTTCGAAGTCCAGTTCGTGCACTTTTGCCAATGCAATGGCCACGTGTGAGCAATCTTGATCGCTTCTGCTTCAACTCACTGTGCAAACTGTCCAGCATTGTTGCGTACTCATTGTGTTACTCTTTTCCAAAGAATGATGATGATGATGATGATGATGATGATGATGATATCCGTGAGTTCCAAAAAAATGTCACCATTTTTCCCGCCTACAAAACGGGCACTTTCACGTTCACCTTGTTTTGACTGCCAATTTGTCTTCGGGTGTAGCAGTGGATCCAAGTTTTGTCTACAGTCATAAAAACGACGCCAGACGTTCAATTGGATTGTGCTGCAACTTTTCCAAACATGATTTTGAAATGTCCTTCCTCAAGTGTTTTTGGTCTGCGGTCAACAAATGCGGCACCCATCGCGCACTCAGCTTCTGCAGGATATTATGTACCCGTTCATATGAAATGCCTACCATCTCAGCAATCTCACGATATCGTGAATTTTATCGTCTATTTCTTCAGAAGAAACCTCAATTGGGCGGAACATGCAGCATCTGCACTTTAAACCAATTTATCCCGTAATAAGCGGTCATGAGTGCTGATGCACAATCCCCATGAACTTCCTCCTACAGTTCAGTTTGTATCTGGGCCGCAGTTCACTTTTT
The DNA here is from genome assembly GCA_030762175.1 of Metallyticus violacea. NCBI lineage: Eukaryota > Metazoa > Arthropoda > Insecta > Mantodea > Metallyticidae > Metallyticus > Metallyticus violacea. The sequence continues at coordinate 9,213,969 of CM060842.1, read as the reverse complement.
TAAATAAAAATGTTTTATCTCTGCCCGATACCGTCGTTATCTGTTTCTATGATCTCTTAAGATAGCTGCCAGTTGTTGCAACTGTTTGAAAATTTGAACAAAACCGTAACAAGAATCACGCTTACCAACTGTGATGCCGCTTATCAACATGTCTCATCATTTCGTAGAAATTTACCAGACTTCTCAACCCGTAGCTGGGTAGCCAGTGTAAGATGATCCAAAAAGTTCTAACGGTTTCGTAAAAAACATTTCTAAATAAAATAATATCTGCAGTATCAAACATAATCATTTTCGGTGTCGAAGATCTTTTGCCAACATGATGTCAGACTATGAATTTTATTGTGATAGCACTCTTTACAAAAATGCATCAAGTGCAGCTTCTAAATCGGCAAATACCTGAAATTACTGTCATCCGAGGTGATTATCCAAAGAAAGGAAAAATGATATGATGCCGTAATGTTAGCAGAATATGATTAGTGTACAGAGTCTGCCAATCAAAGCGGATAATGATTTCACAGTCATCTTTGCGATTTACAAATGCAGGGTCTAATAATGTATAGCAGTTTATGATGACCCTCTGGCAGCAGTTCATTTACCAAACAGAGAGCACGATCTTCTTTGCTGTAGTGGTAATTACGGTTGTTTGGGGATAATTCGTGGGCTGCCAAACAGTGATGATGGCGTCTTGGAGTGTCGTGGAGGAATCACTTCTCATAACATGTCAGCAGCCTATCCTGCTAATATGACAATGCAAAACAAGCGTCAGTTCGTGTCATTGTTAACTCGTGTGGAACCCAGCGAGCGAGTTTAATAAATATTTCCCAGCTGATGGAGATCGAGCCGTATGGTTTCTGCACTGACGTTGAATTGCTGTGCCACGTCCTCGCAAGTCTGGTTCAGTAGTCGCTAATAGATCCTCGTTATCCATTTCTGTGGGTTTTCCTGTTCGTGCATCATCCATGAGGGTTTAGTTGCCTCCGTGGAACTTGGCAAACCATCTTTGCGCCGGCCCAGTTACATTCTTCCGCAGCTCGAATAAACATCTTGGAGGTTGTGTTTGATTGCGCTTCTTGCTTTTTACTGGCCAATACTATACCTCTATTACTGTAAGTAGGCAATGTATCACTCCGCCGCGCACAAACAAATGTCCTGGCAACTGGATACTAGGGTCACTAGGAAAGTTTTGAGATGAACAAAAGTGAATGTTGATCCACTTAAAAGGAATGTGGCATATGGTAGTCCCATCCTTTCGAGTAAAACGATATCAGGTAGCATTCCAGAGTGTAAGGGTAAACAACCCCTCCCGCGCACAGCCAGTTGTTACGATGGAGCTGGAGAGAGAGGATTTTCGCGTTCTTTATGCTTTCAAGAGTGGTTTTAATGAGTCCCAAAGCCTTGACTGCTTGCAACAGGCCCTACCCCATCTAGGGTAATTGTTTTCTGCTTGTTTGCGGAATTTAAAAAGAACCGAACTTCACTGCAAGGTGAGAGAGGAGTGGGCTTCCGGCAACGGCACTGTCTGAGGAAAACGTTGCTGCGGAGGAAAAAAATTGTAAGCGGTAACGTTTAAGGACACCGAGGCAGCATTCCAGGTTGGATATCGTCAACAGTATCAAAAATCCTACACGACCATCTTGGTGTCAGGAACGTTTCCATTCTTTGGGTGCCCTATAACTTGAGAAGAGACACAAAAGCGCACACGCGTGGGATGGTGTGAAGAAATGCTGCAGAGATTCGACAGCGGGAGCTCAAGGTGTGTTTCTGAGTCATCACAGATGATAAAACATGGGTCTACCAATTTGATCCGAAGACCAAACGACGGACAATAATTTGGATTTTTCCAGATGACAACCCACCAGCGAAAATGGTGATCATATTTTTTTTTCAAAAGGTGGCAATGTGGCCACAATTCCTCTGGAGGAGCAACGTACGGTTACTGCTCAGTGGTACACCACAGTCTGCCTGCCAAACGTTTTCCACAAGCTCCGAGGACAAGACGGGACACGACAGGACTTAGGTGGATCCTGCTTCACCACGACAACGTGTCCGCTCACACGGTTAAATCACCATCCCATCCACAGAGGCCAGACTTATGACTCATCCTCCCTACTGTCCTGACCTGACTCCATGTGATTATTTTCTCCTCCCAGTGGTAAACAAATCGCATATGAGAAAAGCGATTTTGCAGTCCTGAAGAGGCTGTGGCTGCATATGAAAATGAATCTTTTACCCTTGAGGAAAATGAGTAGCAGAGGTGTTTTGATAAGTGTTTTTTGTGGATGAGAAAGTGTGCAGAGTGAGGTGAAGAGCACTTGGAAAAGATGCAGTGAGTCTACCCACTGCCAATTTGACGTGTTTCAAAAAACTACCCTCGTATCTAAAGATCATACCAATCTTGCCATATAGGAACCGGTGTCTCTGTGATAAGGGGAAAGTTCTATAATAATAATAATAATAATAATAATAATAATAATAATAATAATAATAATAATAATAATAATAATAAAACTATTTACAATAAAATTCTGGAAGAGGTCCTGCACCCCCAATACTTTGTAAGGTGTCAGATTCATTGCCAAGTGAAATAACGAACTTTGCAACAGCAGTGCTGATCATTCTCTCCAGTTCCTACAGTTATCACGTGTGTAATGCAATCGTTCCATTTCTTAACAGTTGCTTCTCTGAACGCTGCATCGACAAGTTTTCCAACCTCGACCATCTTTAATGTTTTGTAATGTCTTGCTGTGTAACCTTTCATCCGGCTCCCTACAAGTTCAGTCGGGTTAAAGGAACAATAAATGTCTTCTTCTTCTTCTTCTTCTTCTTCTTCTCCTCCTCCTCCTCCTCCTCCTTCTTCTTCTTCTTCTTCTTCTTCTTCTTCTTCTTCTTCTTCTTCTTCTTCTATGGCGCTACAACCAGAGATCGGGTCATGGCCTTGCCTCTGCAACCTCTGCTTCTTCTACCTCCATTTTACAACTTCATTGATAGAGGGCAGTATTGCAGGTGGACATGTGATCAGCATACCGGCACGCTGCCGGTCACCTATCAAGCGGCTTTCTAGATCGAAGAACGTCACCTCAGGCAGCTCCCCAATTATCCTCACGAGGCTGGGTGGACACCTTGTTTTGGTTTATTCACGGGCGCTCTTTAACTTCGGGTAATCGATGTCCCATTTATTTCAGGGGCGTGAAATGGCCGATAAATTTTGCTCAGAAAAAATTCATCGACCCCGGCAAGTATGATTACCACTAGATCACCAGGACCATCTTGGTAGACCCCGTTTGAACCACGATCTGAAAACATCGCCAAGATTTCCTCATGGTAGTCCCCACCCTTTTTTGATTCAAAATCCAATTCTCCATCTTGCACAAAGCCAGAATCGGTACCTACATAGAGAAATACCAATTTCTTGCCCTTTTAAGATCCGTGCGTATTCTCGGCTGAATTAGATCTTGACGAACGCTTTTGTTGACCGGTATTCCGCGGGTGTTTCTAAAAAAGAAGCCGGGATCTGTGTTGATGACCCTTCGAAGATTGCTCCAGTTCGCATCATCGTGCAAACAACGGTAAAGAAACCAGTTCTGCATCCCTCGGACTGGGCGTAACGGTGCGATGCGTCTTTTGCAACAAGTTTGTCGTATTAATTATATTGCGGATATTAAGTTTTCGGACGTGGGTCATGGCCTTCTAGATAGACTTGTTTGCTAAAAAGATTGACCACAAGTTGCGGTTTTATCTTATTAAAAGTAGGACTGGCTTAGAAGTTCACGATCTTCCTTTACCATAGCCTTCTTTACTCCAAATTACTGAAACGTTCGGCTTTTGACCGCCTTGAGTTCTCTAAACTACTCATTTAATGTGTCCGTATCAATTTCAAAAAATTAATAACGCTCTATTATACTAAATGTGTTTTTCCTCTTTTTGTTAATACCAATTGAGGACCGATTTAACAAAGCAATTATTTTCGAAATTCACTTTTTAATGGAATCTAATACTTCAACAATAGGCTCATATGATGCTAAAAAAATTGGAAAAAGTAAACATTGAATTTGTAACAGGGACTTGAATATAGCGAGTTTTTACGAAATTCAATTAATTCCCTATTTAAGTAAACACGTTTAATAGTTTATTATTGTACTTTTTCGCAGTACATAATATTAATGAGCCTCGCAAATTGATTACAGTAAATAAATATTATTTTTGTTTCAATGTTGGATTTAGATTCAAATTAAATAACACTGTATCAGTTTGCTTTGACTGCTAGCAAAATCAATCTTTGTCTAAACTCTCAATCGGAAAAAATATTTTAAGTAAGACAAGCCAACAGTGGCACAATCTTAAAAGATTAACAAAAGAAAGGAGAAAGGGTAGCAAATTAAAAAGTGAGTACTTGGTGATTTATGTTCTAATTGTTCTTTGTTTTAATACAGTTGTTATGTACGATACATATGCAAAAACATTTCTTGCAGAGACGTAGCAAAACGATACGCAAGATGCCGGCAACCAGTGGCGGCTCGTGGCCCCTGTAGAAGGGGGGGCCAGGGGCATACCCAAATGTTGTGGGGAGGAGTACTCTTTTATCAAGACATATTCCTACCAGACATTCTCTCATAGCTGCAGTGCCATATTTTTGTGCTATAAATTTCTAGTTTCTCTTCTTATTCAGTAGTTAAAGTACGCCTTAAGCCTTCTGCAGTCGATTCAGAAACAGCAATGCACATTTTATGCATCTTTCATCCGGTTTACCTGCCTCCCCCCCTCCCGATGTATCGCAACATCACAGCAAATTGTGACGTGCATGTAATATCTATCGTTTGGTCGGCCTGTACAGAATCGAAAGCTGCCCTTTCCTTTTCTTTTCTAATTTCATTCCTGCTGACAAGATAATTTTTCACTTCACACGCTATCAATCAAAATGTTCTTTTCAATCAAAAAAAAAAAAAAAAAAAAAAACGCCTTCATAATTTTGTGCTGTCTTGCTGAGTAAGCTTCTTAGCTTTCGGTTGATGGGGTCCAAATCGTTTCACTTCCAACTTAACAGTTAAACTTGGACGTGAAAATGCAGTCTTCAATAAAATGCAAACTTTCATTGGTACAATTTTTTTTTTTTTTTTTTTTTATTTAACAGTTAACACTGTGAAAGTCAATTTTCCATTGACAAACAATGAGGATGGTACCAATTTCAAACAAAGTGCGAAAACAACCCCTAGACAGTTCTGGGCGGTGTTAGTAGCCCCTCAACATCTGGTTCATAAGAAAAGAGAGAATACCGAGCGCTGGCCACGGACCTTCTTTCTCATGACCCAGGAGAAAGGTTAACCCATCTTAGAGGAAGATAAATATAAATTCTTGTAAATCTTTGCGGTCCATGAAGGTATACGTTTAAAGTGTACATTTTTCCGGGCTGACTCCATGAACTTCCCTCGCTGACGGGGGACCCGCATACTACCGCTACTACAGTACAGAGGAAAGGGTTTATTGCATAAGATACAATTAAGAACTAATCGGTTATACATCGCTGTTTTCATACATCTTTTTGTTTTAAAAGTTGACTAGGAGAAGAGAAAATGATAAATAATTATGACATTTTTTTACAGGGGAAGAGGAAGGGCTGGGCCCATCTAGACCTTTTTGACGGGCGGCCCCTGCCTGTAACGTATTGTCGCTGAGGGACATCATTTTCAACATTCTTTACACGAGAACTGTCAAATAAAGAATGATCTTGTTTTTTTAAAAAAAAAAAAACACCATTTCTCTTGCAAACATTTAACTTTAGAATATTTTATTAGTTTAATGCATAGTGTACATTTTGTATTAAGTTTGATTGTTGTCGCTTTCAGTTCCCACCTGTGAGAGTTGTGCAAGTTGAGACATGTTCAATTCCGCCTATAGCAACATGAAGGTGACATGCGACGAACAATATGCTGCTATGAAATTCTGTTTTCATCTCAACAAATCTTCAGCTGAAGTCCGTGTGAAGTGTTTTCTTCCTTATAACACAGCCGGAAGATAGTTTAAAACGTTTAAAGGAAGGAGGCAATCAAATTGCTCCAGTTTGTAATACCGCTGTTATCATTGTGAAACAGGATCCTCGAATAATGTTAAGAAAAATTCTAGAAAATCTGAAAATTTCACTGGGTGCCACCCACTCGTTGGAAACTGAAAAGTTGCACATGAGACATTTGAGTTCCAAAACTGCTTATTCCTGAACAAAGGACTTCGTGTGTAGTTGAAGATGATGTTATAGGAAGATGCGGAGTTTCTTTCAAACATAATCACTGCTGATGAAACTTGGCTATATGATTTCTATCCTGAGAGCAGACAGCAAAGTATCGTGTGAAAATCTCGATAAAAATTGTAGTTATTGCTGGGAAAATTATGTTCATCTCATTTTTCGATATTCAAGGAATGGTTTACCAGCATGTCGTACTTGCACCACAATTTCATGGTTGCACATAGCAAATGTTGCTAAAGATCTCATAAAAATCAATGCTAAGCGAGTCCCTCACCCGCCCTATAGTCCCGATTTTGACTTTCTTCCCCCCCCCCCCGAACATTTTCTTGGAGACATTTTGCATCATCATAACTATGAAGCCTGCGGAGGCGATTCTGAAGAACCTGTCAAAAATACTTCCCAGCATGTCTTTGAAGACTGGCAGAAACGCTGAGACAGGTGCATTGCGTCCAACGGGTACTACTTTGAGAAAGGTTATGAATATTATGAGTAACGATATGTTGTAAAAATTATGATCATTCTTTATTGAACAGTCTTCGTATATTGTATCTCAAATCTGGGGAAGTAGATACTATAAAAACCATTTGTAAAAATATCCTAGCGTTTCCTGGTTTGAATGAATTGTATTGAATTTATTATGGCATATTTCTTACATTACAGACAATATTTCGGTCATAAGTTTACATTTTATTTTTCATATTTTGTCATTATTATTATTATTATTATTATTATTTTGATATTTTCACAATAATTCAATAAGGTACAAAATGTGCTCCTATACGTCAAAAGGTTGGACAGAACTCACTGAAAGCATTGTCTTCTTCAAGAAACTGCACTAAAACAGTGCTGGATTTTCCACGTGCCGTCCTCGAATCCAGCAGCAGTGTATTGACATGATCTGAATTTTAATACGCATGAATCATGGAATGCATTTTCACAATACAAATTAGACGAAAACGTGGTTTAAAATCATAGGTTCCTTGATCATTAAACGCCTCATTGCCTTACTGAGAATCACACCTGCACGGACAGTAAGAGTGTTGACCTTCTGGGACCTCTTTGTCCTGTCAATGTCGTCCGTAGAATGATGGCAGTGGTCGTGGAAAAGGTGGGGCGTCTTCTCACGTGACGAAAATATTGAATACCTTCCCGTTTATTTGGTTTCCGGGGCACGACTTGTACTTGGCTCCCAGCATTTCTTTGTTTTCTCACAAAGAAATGTTGACAAAAAAAATATCCCTATAATAATTGTAATAATGTAGAAATATTTCAGCATTTCTATTATCAGATTATTTGAATTGGAGGGCTAATCTCTGTGCTCCACTCCTGATCCAAAAGATTTATTTTAACTTCACTATCCTTGAAGATTAATGAACTTCTCACAAAATTCCCCGAAAAAAGACTATCCATCCTCTGCAAACCACCGTGACTTCATAGTCTGGTGAAATTTTCCACCCTTGAAGGTTTTCTTTCAATTTGGGTCACTGAGAGCTACATCTGGTGAGTAAGTAGGATGTTCCAGCAGTTCAAATCCTACTTTATCACAACACTATCCTGAAGAAAGAACACAACTTTCCACAACGTTTCTCCTAGATTGCTTATAGTAATTTTGATAGACAGCACAATCTTGCCCGATGATGGGGTAGATTTTGGTCAGAGTCATAGTGATGAACTCAGAACTCACAGTGGCGGCCTGCGTCGGTATAAACCAGGGGTGTACAGCTTTACTACTGCTACTGCTGTTAAGCTTATAGGATCTTAATAATTAGCATTGCGGTTGTTCCCAAGAAAAAAATTTTGAAATATATCTTCAATCGATCGTATTTACTAGGCACCGAAAATGTCAATAGACAGTGAACAAATCTGTTAACCTTCTAGCATTCGCAATTTTTGTTTTTTCCCAACGAAGCTTAGTATATAACCACCAATTAACAAACGATTCGCCGAGTTAGTTAACCAGCAAAATTGCATCATTGGAGATGGATATTAACCTATACCAAAAATTGAAAAAATAAATAAATAAAATAAGAAAATACATAAAAATAAAAATCGCTCTAGCGACTGAACTTTTTGTTTTTTTTTCTCGGCAAAACTGGGTATATTTCATTAAAACAAATTAATAAAAATATTTTTTGAAAATCAGCGCAATCGGGCTGTTAGGAGGGGGGTATATCTGAAAACCAACTGCAGTTTAAAGCGAAATTTAAAAATCGCTCTAGCGCCCGCAATTTTTTTTTTTTTTTTTTTTTTTTTTGAGGAAAACCAGCATATGCCCCGAAATAAAATTAGAAAAATAGCTTCTGAAAATTAATGAAATCAGATTATTAGGAGTGAAGGTTTACCTGAAACTGAACATTCTATCGGCACCAATATGTTTCTTCACAACAAAATTCGGTAGATGTTTTAAGGAAGAAAGCGTGTCAGGCCTAAGATTAAAGTAGCTCCCCGGCATTTTCGAATTGCGAGGGCTGAGCGGAAAAAAAACCCCCATTCAAGGAGGAGACTCCTGGCGGGAATCGAATTGTTACCTCAAACCTCTCGCTCACCAGTCCAATTCTTTAAATCTCGGCCATCGGTGTCGGTATAGGCAGTTACAATTGTTTGGAATTCCCATATTCTTATACTGAATGATCAATAGCGAACCCATCAATAGTCATTTAGTTTTGAAATGAATTGTATTCACACTCTTTGAGTCATTGATGACATACTTCATTTGACCATTAAGTACTTATGCTAACTTCTTCGCTGGTATTCATATATAGTAACGACTTCAATAATCGAAACTATCAGTCGGGATGTTTATGGTACTTAAACACAATACTGTATAGCAAGTATTGCCTGTTGAAAACACACAAGTATTTGCTTCTAGAAAATGCGAAATATAAAAGAAATTTTGGAAAGGGGTTATTTACTTTTCAATTAGTTGCATACATATTTATTTTTATTGTGTTTTATGACATTACCATAAATGTCTACAGTGCGATCAGTGGTGTTTTCCACCGCTTGCGCTGGGTTTTCTTATAAGCGAGCCCTCACTCGTTTGCCGCGCCAGTATGGTTGGTTTGTTTTATTGTTTTACCCTCCCGCTAATCACCGAGAGACAAAACACTCCGGGGGAAAACAAAATTGATCGCACATTTAATAAATTTTGAAAATAGGCATTTTTTTTAATCAATCGAAAATGTTCGCCCTCTTTATTTCGATTGGTTTTTATAGATGTTTACGATATTTTAAGATCCATTGTGTTATTTACTGACACTAATGTATCAACTTAACTTTGGGCTTGGGACGACATTTCTCATGCTAGGGCGCCCTATTGGCAAGTGCCTTTGCTCTTAATGACAGGAAATATTGAAAACAGCAAAATAACAGAACCACGGCGATACAACTATGGATATGATGGGAAGTGGGCACAAATCCGAAGGAGGGAAGGAATGTTAACCCAGAGAGGGGCCAAGTTTGTTGTTGACCACGGAGGTGACAACCTGCTGGACACAGCCACTGGGGTGATCCTAGGGCAAGGTGGAACCGGTTCCCCAGCTCACGCAGGGGTCAATAACTCCCTTGTTGTACCCCTTCTCTTCCTCTAACTTGCTGCTCCGCCCAAGTGAAGAAGAACTGTGAATTCGGGCGACAGTTGCATCGTCAACAGCCTCCAGCGCAGACGTGTGCAGCGGGTAGCTTCACTGGTGAGTGGCATGCACAACTTACATGCTGTTTAGGAGAGTTCGCAAGCTTTCCACACATTTTACTTCTATTTCTTGTATCCGGTTTTTAAGTGCTTGTACAGTTCTATTAAATATATAAAGATCATATTCTTTCCCCCCCCCCTTTCAAAATTTATGCTGTCTTTGTTACTAACCTAGCATTTTTTAATATTCTTTTATCTTTATTCGTATTTTGTTATGCGTGATACTCACACCTATGCTGTACTAGAGGCAGTCTCTAGCTCTCTACTGGCCAAGAAAGCACATGATTTAAGAGAAATCTTTTCTTATTTATTTTTCAATATAGTCACCTTACAGGTCAATACATTTACTGCAACAACTTTCCAACTTTTTAATACTCTCAGTAAAATGAGATTTGTCAAACGGTGCAAAATAAGTGCCTGTCTCAGCGTCAACCTCGTCATTTCATATTAATCTTCGTCCCAGTCATTTCCTCAATTTTGGAAACAAAAAGTGATCGCTGGGAACCAAATTCGGCGAATATGGCGGATGTGGAAGCACTTGGAAGCGAAGGTCGTGTAGTTTCGCAGGAACAATCCCAGAGTGTGTGAAGGCGCATTGTCTTGAAAGAGAACTTTCTCGCAAGGTGTGAACGTTTAGCCTGGACATCATACTTCAGTTGTTACAATAGTAAAGCGTAATACTCTCCTCGGTGATGGTTCTACCCTTCTAGAGGTAGTTTACAAGCACCACACCATGAGAATTCCAGACTTTTCCTGCTGATGAAACCATTTTTGCTTTCTTTGATACACTTACAGTTTTGCCACCCACTGTTTGAACTGTTCTTTCGTCTACTGTTATGAAACATCGGAGAATGAAATTTATTTAAACAATTCTAACCACTCTTGCAAAATGTTTATTTCAATGAGTTTTGGTCCATTGTTAACAAAGCGATACCCATAGAGCGGAAATCTTTCTCATACCCAAAACTTCGTGTAAAATGAAGTGGACACGGCCTATCGAGATCTTTGCAATGTCAGCCAACTCGCTTACCTTCAATCGGCGATCATTGAGTACGGCATTCTCAATTTTTGTCACAATCTCGTCGGTCGTAGCAGTTTTGGGATGTCCTGGGCGCTCATTATCTTGAATATCATCTCTCAACAGTCCCCAGGTTGCCAAGGTAATATTGAAAATAATCTAGTGCTATCACTTTTTGAGTTTGTACGTACTTATTCAACAGCCCTCATAGTTTTCCATACGGTTTAGCAAAAAAGAGAAGGAAAAGGGTGGAGAACAAATTACTCTTCAAAATACAGCCTATTATGTTCGACAACTATATCCATTTCTCTGTTGACACCAACTTTTATATCCGGACACAAAATACTCCAAAAAGGTGTTTCTTATTCTTCAAGCCCTTTCGAAAATGCTGTCATGGATCGAAAATAAACAATAGCAGGACTGCGTAATTTCTGCACTGTATGGTGGATGAGGCAGAATTTAAATTCCACTGAGTTAATCTTGCATGGTGCTCTGGGACACTGTCTTAAGAAAGAATCGCAAGCTTTTTGTTTAATGAAATATTGCAACAAAGCTTTAAAATCTTGAATACTTTTCGTAGTCTTTTTCGAAGTAGTTCCCATTGAGTTGTATGCACTTGTCCCAGTTGTCTGCGAGTTCTAAAAGACGTGCAGGAAACTTTTTTTTAACATCGTCTTCAGAACGACCTACGTCTTCTTCACGACAGCCATTGATGAACCAAAACGATGGCCTCAAAACTCGTTTTTTGAGATGAGGAAACAGGAAATAGTCGCACGGGGCTTGGTCCGGACTGTATGGAGGTTATAGAATATATTCCATGTTTTTCTCACAAAAAGTTGAACTACAATGTGAGAGCGTGCATTGTCATGATGAAGGCCCAACCACGTGGATGCAGCTCAAGGCGTTATCGTCGGGTGTGCTTGTTCATGCACTACGCTCTTATTAATTCTTGTTTGCGGTGGGATCTCATGTTGATAAACCATTCTATGACAGACGGAGAATGAGGTCACCATATCATTTCCTGCCGACCGTACAGCCTTAGCCTTCTTTGGTGTCAGAGAACCAGGTGATTTCCAGACTGAGTTCGTATGTTTGCTTAATGGTGAAGCCAAGTCTCACTGTATGTAATGATGGAGTTCAGGTATATCTCACCATGCTCCGCTACCAAACGCCGAAGATACCGACACAGTCCACACGTACCATCTTCTGTTCATGCGTCAGCTATCTCAGCACCATTTGACACACACGCTTCTCACGTGTCATGCAGAATGGTAAATGCACTACAGTGAGAAATGTGCATTATTCGTCCATCTTTCCGAACAATGACAATGTGTTAATCATGGTCTCGTTCACTGCAGTGGTTGCAGCACCTGGACCGCCCAGCTTCTGTTGTTGTAACACAGCCCTCCTTAAACTCTTTAAACCTCCAGAGTTTGGTTGATTGTAGCAGACCATCATCGCCATGTGTTTTCTGTATCATCGCGTAGGCTTCCATATCGGATTTCAGAGCAGCGACTCCATTTTACTCAGCCGACTTGTATACACTCACTCTTTGCCAGCGTCCTGTACGCAAACGCGTACGTGCTTCCAATTTTTTTCGCCAATCACTGGATATCTGTTCTTCTCATGAAAATTTGTTTCATCGCCGTATTTAGACTGTGTGATGCAAAAAAAAAAAAAAAAATACTCTTAGTGTTTATTAACTAGTCCTGGTAACTTTCGGAAGAAAGATGCACATACATCGACATGCAATCTTTTCCCTTCTTTTCCAATTTCTTTTCTGCATTATTTTATTATTTATATAAGTAAAATGCTTACTTAGTATGCAAAAGAAGCAATCCCAACTCAATTTGGAGAAGGTAGAAATCTTTAGGAAGATTAAAGCTGCATTATTGTTTTTAATGGAAAAGATATATTTTAGGTAGAAACTTTAATTTTACATCGATGTACTTCTATTTTTTCAGGAAAAGTTTATAAGATGAAGTCAAGAGAACTGTTTCTTCTCTTCGGACTAATTTTCTTGACAACTTTAACCGTTACCTCAGGTAAAGTGTGTATATATATGTTTGACTTAATTAAGGCAATATCTATCAGTACAAGGGTTCCGTCGATTTCTAATTTTTTTTTTCTTTTCTTCTTAAGAGGCAGCACATTTCTTGTGTTGCGTTTAAATTTATCTTCTTACACTAAATTACTAGTTATTTCGTATTATTTCCCCAGTGTGTTATGGAAATATTTGCGGTACGCAACCTAGAAACGCTTCCGTTGACCGCAATTCTGCGAAAGAAAAAAATTAGTTCCCCCTACCCGTTCGATTTGCGGTTAAGTACCAACTTTTACATAAAAAACAACCCAATTCCATTGAAATGCTGGAGAAATTACTTAGTCATACAACAGAGCGGCGTCGAGAACATAGAAACAGTGTCAAAGAATTTCTACAAGGTGCATCCAACAGAATGTTAATCTACTTTCCCTTATAAAAAGTAAGAAAACATTTATGCCACCATCTTCTCTTTCTCTAACCAGAAAGGCGCGATTTCCATTTACGGACAACAAAAGCCGCTCGTTTAATGTAAAGGAAAAGCTTAATCGGTGTTTTTGTTTTAATCGGCATTGAGTTATACTTGTATGGCTATTAAAGAGGTTGTTAAATGACATTTAAAAATGCTGAATTGACAGCGCTCCAACAAAAACTTTGAGGGGGGTGTTCCTCTACAACTTCAAACCTCGTGTAACGTAGGTGAAATGGAATAGAAAATTAGAATTCTCCTCACATATTTTAAATTGTAACATATACTACATTTAATGACGAATGCTTTTGTGAGTAATGGCATCTCTATGACTCTAAGTTTTTATGCTAAAGTTACAGTATTTTATTAAAATTTTGTTTTTATACAGACAGCCAAACAATTTTAAAGCTTAGGTAAATATTGCCGAACATAATGATTTGAAAAATACAGTCATTCATTTACAAGAGTGAAAGAAAATCTGGTTTATGCACATTTGAATGACCTCCCTACAAAGTTAATGAAAAATAATATTACAAAACTGCAAATTATTAAGAAAAAAGGATACTTTTTTATACTTGTGTTCCAAGGTAAAAGAGCATAGAAAAAATGTCATACGTAAAAATAGAGACTTGCACGCCGATAGAGGTATCATATATAACCAACACTCTCAAGTCAAAGTTGTACAATTGACTTCTCGCTACACTCAGCGTGACCTTACATGAACGTAACTGCGTGTTCCAAACATAATTCAACAAAATTATTTTATGGGAGCTGTTATTGATGAAACATCAAAATATATTTTGCCAGACAGAGAGACAAAAATCGGTCGATATTTTTGTTTTAACTGTTTTTTGTGGAGAGCTTAGTCAAATATGGTTTGTGTCAATTTCGAAACCTTATATTAAATATTGCACAAAGGGACGACTCCTCTAGGAGACCTATGGTTTGCCTTACCCCGAATAATGTCAACGCCTTCATTTCTATAATTATTGATTAATGAGTTTTTATGCGTATAAAAATATCTGTAGGGGACTTCTATCACGAGTCTGATTTGCAGCTATTATCTGTAGGGGACTTTGTTTGCACCAAAGCTATGTATCGGTAAGTTTTTGGAATATTTTGAGAGAAATATTACATTTGAAGTCAATACTCTCCAGCAGATAGTCGGCCGTTCGTTAGTATTCAGCTGTTACTGACTGGACGTGTACTGAAGTTTCATTTGAATTTAAATTGTTTTATTTTGTTGTGTGTAAAGAAATTAATGAACACTGCGCAAAACTTACATTCTGAGCCTTTTTATTTGCGACCGTTGAAAAATGATCACCCCCAAAGTATTAATTTCAGACAAGCTGTGATTTCAAAACGTAAGAAGTATACAATGCAAGTTTACAATACAGATTGATGTTTGTTGCTACGAAAAGTAGGAGAATTGTTTTAATCTCTCTGATGTGTATGTTCAGGCACGCATATTGATTAAGACTGTAGAAGTTGGCGAGCTATTTCAGCAGTAGTAAACTTGTGCACCGCGCTTTATGTCCCCGGAGACGTTGCTACATTATTAGAACGAGCTATACCAACTTTTTTTAAATATCTATGTCTTTTCGGGTTTATATTCAACGAAATTGTTGATTTTAAAACACATATAATATATTGATCTATTAAAACAAGAAAACTGATGAAAAATGACCTTCACAAATCATGTATTTCCTAACCTTGCTTATAAGTAATTTTTTTCAAGGCAATAAGGTTCCTCGATGTTAAATTTCGTATGGTGCTATTTCCTGCATTCACCGTTGAAATCCTTTTGGTCTACTATCTTTCCGGATGACTGGAGAGATACAATAATCTCCGCCGGTGTTGAACCGGAGATATTGCACAGTTCAACTTTCAGACGCTCCTAGTCAATGGGAAACGTAGACATTGGCAACAATTGCGACATTTCACGCCTTGCTAACTTCGTAAGCAGGAGTTCCGTAAACTAAGCGATTTCCTCAGCAAGTGGAATTTGTGAAGGACATTACGGAGCGCTAGAGCAGAGAAATTCGTTCGGCTAGAGCGCTTTTTAAATTTCAAGTATCAAATTTACCCTAATCCTAATGGTCCGATTTCTCTGGTTTTGAGAAACTATTTTTCTTGTTTTATTTAACTGGCATATGTCGAGTTTCGTTGCGCAAAAATATTGGTGGTGCTAAATCGATTTTTAAATGTTAGGTTTCAAGTAAACCCCCAATCCTAATAGTCTGATTTCGTTGACTTTCAGAATTTTTTGTTTGTTTCTTTGTTTTTTAAATGCATATACCGAGGTTTGCTGAGAAAAACAATTATTTTTTACGTAGAGCGATTTTTAAATGTTGGGTTTCAGGTAAACTCCTACTCCTAATATTCTAATTTCCCTGATTTTCAGAAACTGTTTTTCTTATTTTATTTAAATGGTATATACCGAGTTATATTATCAAAATACAAATATTGGTGTCGCTAGATCGATTTTTATTTTGGATTTCAGGCAAATCCCCACTTTAAATAATCTGATTTCACTGACTTTCGGGAAAATATTTTTCTTATTTTATTTAAATGGTATATATCGAGTTTCGTTGCTAAAAACAAATTTTGGTGCCGCCAGAGCAATTTTTTAAATTTTTGGTTTCAAGTATACCTCCATTCCTAATAATCTGACTTTCATTTTTCTTGTTTTATTCAAACGGTAGGTACATGCCAATTTTTGTTGCAAAAAACAAACAAACAAACATTTCTGTGGCCAGAGCGATTTTTAAATTTTGGTTTTCAGATATAACTTCAAATGTGGATTTCCCTGATTTTCTGACATTATTTTTTATTTTATTTAAATGGCATATACCCAGTTTCTTGCGAAAAACCAAAAATTTGACGCCGCTTAAGCTATTTTTAAATTACTGCATTGATCCCCATTCAGATGGGAGTCCTCATCTAAGAATGACCTGCATTTGTGTGCATGTCCGCCAAGTTACGACCGCCACAGACAATAAACACTACGTATGGTCACGGATTCTCTGGAATCTTGCAGGTTGCTAGCCTACAACATTTGTGAAGACATTTCAGTGAATTTCCATATATTTTGTATCCACAAAAGATGATGAAATTGAATCCATGTATCTAACACAAAGGGTGCTGATTCGAGCATAAGTGGTGCGTTAACCGAAAGCGCTAATGCAGGGGTTCATTAGTAAACGTCTGTTAAACTGCCTGTGTCTATTGTTTATGTGTTTGTTTAGGGGAGAAACCTGCGAGGGTAGCATGTTACTTCAGCAACTGGGCTATCTATCGTCCTGGCCTGGGCCGCTACACTATCGATGACATTCCTGGAGACCTGTGCACACACATTATCTACTCCTTCATCGGTGTGAGCAACGTGACGTGGGAGGTGCTAGTCATTGATCCAGAAGTATGTACCTTAAAACGAAATTCGTTATGATTTCCATTTCCTTTAACAGCAGATATACAAATCGCTGACAGTTCAGATATTGTAGTGCACCCTTTGTTTATCACAGACTTGTGCTATTTATTGTTACACACATTAACATATCAATGACTTTTAAAATGTTTTGCAAGGAGTTCATTTGCTAACTTCTAAACTATATACATAAAATAACTGCAAACTTCCCAAGCATCAAGACATTTTCAGTGATTGTTATTGTTGATGCAGGTTGATGTAGAGAAAACTGGCTTCGCCAACTTCACAGCCCTCAAGAGCAAATTCCCGGGGCTGAAGACACAGCTAGCTGTAGGGGGATGGGCAGAAGGAGGACGCAAATATTCTGCAATGGTTAGTGTCAAAGCAAGAAGGGATTCCTTCATTCGCAGTGTTGTAGGTAAGTTTAAATGAACAGAACCTATTTAGTTAGTGCCTTAGCTCAAACGTTTACTCTATGAAACATGAGGTAGATAATCTTGGCCTTGGCGAACCTTGTGCAGTCTTTTACGACAGTGAACACTAAACACTTGGTGTTTTGTACACAGTCTGCTAGGGAAACTCAAATGAAATATAACAGATCTAATTGTTCTACTCTTATTTGTGCTGTTAAAAGATTATTTTGGCAGAAATTCACACGTATTTGAGTTCCAGGTTTTCCTGCGATTCGAAACTTGGATTATAAATTTCGGAAAGTATAAAGGGAGTTGGGAAATGATTTACAGTAGTAGTTTTTGTACCTTATTTATTAAGGAACATAGTTTAATGCATCAGGTTTTTCAATATTCTCCCTACCAACGCCAATGCACCATTGTCATCTTCACCGCCGCGGGTGGTCGAGGTCGTTGAGGCGCGAACTCGTGAGCGAAAGGTCTGGGTTAGATTCCCGCCAGGACCGTCCTCCCTGACTGAGGCTTTTACCAGGTTTTCCTCAATTCTCATAAATGGCAAATGCCGGGAGGTATCCTAAACTTAGGCCAATTTATCATTTCATCAACATTGCGCACTGCCTGTGGTGCCTCAGTAGTGAAATTGGGCGTTAAACACCATTAAAATATAAGTGCAGGATAGTATAGCCAATACCTGTCCATATTCACGTTCATCAAAGGTTATACACCTATTAGCCATAATCAGTTCAGACACAATCTCAATGTTCCTGGCAGACCACGATGTTGAGTGACAACCAGTCCTTACATTCTTGTCTGCAGATTCACTGACCCAGTTGTAAAGGAGCTTCTTGACCACATATCACAGCTGAACATAATAAATTTCTGAGTTATGATACCTTCCTTCCACAAAAAACCATGCAGTCCACCTTTGTCCATGATAATCACATTCCATCTTGTCCACATCTTTCTCTACTTTACAACAAACGAACATGTCATTTCGCTTGACACTCTGCTTCAACTGTCATCTAGTGCCTGCATGGCATACTAGTATCAGTCCATTGCCATTTGAATGGATGTGCAAAACACCAGTATTCATAAACTTAAATCATTTCAGAATGGAGCTCATATTACAAATATAAGACGCAAAGAGAATTATGTACAGTACTCGCAAGAAGTTATCATCCAGAGAAATCCCCTAAAATGCTCTTTGAATGGAATTTCCCACACTTTTTTATGAGTGGCTATAGTTAAAACCATATGAAATTATTATGGCGCAGTAACTTAAACTGAATGGGTAGATGTGTTTAATCAAATATCAATCCATGATTATCAATGCTCACGTGTCCCATGTGGCTACTAATGATTTCTTTAGAAATTGTCTAGGGAATTTGATGTCAGACCTGCACATATCATTGTCACAGAGGTTACGAAGTATAGCAAGTTGTTTGCATGATGGGTGCACTGGATGCTGGTTAATGAGAAAGACATCCTGGTATGTATTGTCACACAGTACCAAAATCTGGGTGCATTACCATGAACTCGAAAGCAAGAGGCCAGCAAATATCTTTTTCAGCCAATAAGAAGTTTAAGTCTCAATCCTCTACCAGAAATTTCTGTTGACTCTCTTCTGGGATATGAAAAGGCCAATTTTGAATCTTTACCAGGAAAAGGATTAAACTAGACTTACCAGATTTTCAGAATTGCAGTTAATACAATATATTTTGTACTACATATTCACAGCCAATACACTTAATAACACAATAGCATAAGCATGGTAGATTATGTTATTCTATGATTTTCCATCTTTATGGAAAATCACTCATTTTGGAACAAACATTATCAAACAGGCAAATAACATTGTAACATGAGACAATTACACACAATGGTTGACTAGAGCATGTGTGCTTATTGATTCATCCATTCCATGCTATTGCTACCAAGATTCACATCCCCACCAACAGGTTAAAGAGTTAGTGCATGATTCCGATTTCCAAGAGTATGACAAGTTTAGGAGAACATTTCATAACTTCTGTTTGATTTTGAAATGAAAAAATCAATCAAGAGAGAAAATTCAGGATTTTTGACATTCCATATGACTTTCATATGGGACATATTCTCTCCTCAAATACAGTGCAACCCATATTATTTGGTGAAACAGTGCAATGCTGGAGAAACTGAAGCTAATAATACAAATCTGTCACAAAAGGCTTTAGTTTTCTCCTTTATGACTAACAACACCCTCATATGACCATTGCAATATTAACAGCATTCAGAGATAGAGTTTTAAGATTTTAAAGCATATCTCACACAGTTCAGATGTTGCTCCTTCAGATTATCATTGTTTTTACCCCTAAAAGATGCTTTGAGAGGAGAAAGATTTAGAAATATTAATGAGATTAACGAAATAGTGCATTCAGCATGCGAGCTGCAGGCACTGCTAAAAACATTTTTTTTTATGGCATAAAGAAATTGGTACAACCATTTTTCATAGAAGTGTATGAGAAATAGTGCAGGTATGTCAGCATATTAAATTTCCTGTTACTTTTTTTGAAATGTCCCTGTACTTAAATGAATCACGAAGGAGGCATCGTACTATTTAACCAACTCTGGCGAAGAGTTCCTGAGAGGAACATGTGCTAACCAGTGGTATTCAACCTATGGTATGCATACCCTTGGAGGTACACAAGGACTTCTTAGGGGACACACAAAATTTAAAATTAGCATACATGTTTGGTGATTGACCAAATATAATTGAAAATTTACTTAGTAATAAATTATTTTTATTTATTTTAGATCTAAGTAGTTATGTATAATTTGAATTAAGCATAACCCTGGAGGTATAAACTTACATGGAAAGATGTCTCTAGGGGTATGTGGAGACAAAAGATTGCATCATTGCTCTAGACATCCTTTAACGTGCTTGTCACTGAATGCCTTGCAATTCAAATGGGCAACTACACCAGGAATGAAGAATAATGAATCATTAATTAATGAATCAAGGTTTTGACAACTGTGTTATTTTGATATGGACTCTTGGTCAGTCCTGATAGTGGTAACCATACTTGCCTCCTAAACCCAAGACCGGGGATTCGATTCCGGCCAGGACTGATGGATTTTTTCAAGCGTAAAAATTCTAAGAATGGCTTCCTTTGGAAGGGAAGTACAGCCATGGGTCTAGTGTCGTACATTTACGGCATGTTAAAGAACCTCAAGCCTGAAAGAAGAGGCTTCTAAGAAAAATTTGTTGGCCGTTTCACACCTTAAATTGAATGGGATGCTGATGACCTGAGATGTTAAAGAGCATCCGTAAATAAATAATAAAAATGAGAGAGAGAGAAAGAGAGAGGGGGGGGGCTCAAAAATTAATTGATCATCTCATTGCTAGTTGACAGTTAGAATCTTAATTTTGTGATTAATAACACAACAACAATTAATTCCTTCAAATGTCTCTTATCATATTTTCAAAGTTAATCTTATACAGCCTAACTTACATTTTATAACAATAACAAAATTCCTATGGAAGTTTAGTTCAAAATACTCACTTTCCATACATCATAATTATTTTAATTATGGTACAGATAAAAAAAAGTTTAAATTATATTTTAAAAAAATTAGCAGATATTAAAGCAAATATTACAGAGATGACTTCTCTTTCATTATGCAGAAGTATACACATATCTCAGAAGAAATGCATAATAAAATTCAGAATTCAAGAAAACATTAAATAATTACTTATTACAAGCAGCCCACATATATGTAAACTACAAAAAAATATATTATTAATAATACAGTTAACAAAATATATTTACATCATTTAGTGGAAATTATTGTTATTAATACAAGTACTCACCAACAGGAGATGCTGAAACTTCTGTCTTTTGGCACCTGCTCAATAAGATATCTATCCCTTGCTATTGTCCTCTTTAGAAAAGGAAACATGTTTTCTCCAGTTTGTGTGGATTACTTCTGTAGATCATTCCCTAGAGAAGAAAGTCACAGGCATAAGATATTCTTACACATTCTTACTAGCAATTCCATTCTCTTACACTATTATCAATTGGATAAAAGAAAATGAGGAGCCTTTCTAATGCAAATTTTAATGCTATTTAACTTTGATGTGAATTTCTGAGCACCAAAATAGCTCTGTAAAGTTATAATAATTTTTTTTCATTTTGAAAGTTGTGTCACTGTAACTATAATAATATGCATGATAAAAAAGGTGCAGTTTTTAAAATTCCCTCAGGGGCACTTATGATAACAAAATTATTGAATACAAGTGGGAGTACTGCATTTAATATAGGGTGATCTGTTTAAATATTACTATAAAGGCTAATATGATATCAGGAGACTTTCTTGATGATAATAGTTTGCTTAAAAGATGGGAGTTTCCATATATGAATCACCAATATGAGTTGTGCAGAGTGCACAATGGGAGCCACATAGCATTCTGAGAAATCTTCCATCTATCAATGTTGTATGCATAAAGTTTTAAAATATAAAGTTCAGCAGTAAATGTTTTACAGTATTTTCATACCCAAATAGATCACCTTGTATTTTAAGTATTTTTCACTAGTAGTCAACAAAGATATATTACATTCTGGACACATTCAACCTTAATTAAAGTTGTTTATCATACTTTAGTATAATGTATTTACATATCTGCATCTGCAGATGGATTGTTTCATATAGCTGTAGTCACATGCCTAAAAAATGGCATATAATATTATTACCACACATTGTCAACAGCATACTTAACTTTCTGTAGCTTGTATTATAACAAACAAAATCCTGTATGTAAAATGTGCAGTGCCACTTTAACGATAATTTGATAATGCATTTTTTTAGTTGCAAGTATTTAAAAAAAATTCATTTACAATAAGCAGATAATTTTTCCTGGTGATAAGTTTCTCTGGTCCCCAAGCAATGAGTTCCTTGGGGATAACATGTTCTTTTGCCCTCCATATAATCAAAATAGTAATTAAATTAAATTACTGCAATATTAAAAATACTCTATTTTCCATGATTTACCCTTAAATCTGCTTGTATAAAGCTCAATTCTCTGGTCCTTTTTTTGCACACACACATCAATCACTATGAAATTAATTTTTGATGTCAAAAATAATAAGTCATAGAAAGTGCCATACAATAATTACATAATTCCATATGACCACAGTATAGCTAAAAATAGCAAAATATTGTATATTAAAATGATAAAGGTGAAGGTTCTACAAAATCCCAGAAAAGGGCAGGCTAAATCAATGGACCAAGCCCAAGGCTAGCCCACACAGTAATGAAAGACCTCCTTCACTTTTCATTGACAGTTACTTGAAAAATCACTACTATTATGCTTGCACAAGGAAGACTGAGCCTTTGACCATATTATTGGTGATTGGCTATTATGTCACATGGAGCCCTCAGTTCATATAGGGAAATATTTCAATGTTTCAATAAAAATTAACATATTGGAACCAAACACAAGTGTTGGGTAGACTATTTGCCCTTACACTATCAGTGAACTCCTTCTACCAGTTGGTCTCTACTGAGGATGGGAATGAGCATTTTGGAAATAGTTCTGTTAAAAAAAAAGTGAAAAATAAATGCCACTAAACCAACTCAGGTTGTTAAAGAGTTGTAGAAAAGGTACTACAGTACTTCAACTTTCATGTAAAACCTTCTTAGAAAAGCTGAACTTCTATAGTATAAGGCATTTTATATGTTATAGAAATAGATGCATGTTTATCTTTATAAATTACCTAACATTTTTCCATAAACAAAAACAATATGTATAAAGTTCCTCACTTGAGAAATTGCTCTTGGAGATACCAGCTTCTGAAAGCTTCTTAGGTAATATCTTAAATGTTTTTTTACAGAATACATGCACAAATATGGCTTTGATGGATTTGATCTGGACTGGGAATATCCTGGAGCAGCAGATCGAGGAGGCAGCTTTGCAGACAAAGATCGTTTCCTTTACTTTGTAGAAGAATTGAGAAGAGCTTTTGATAAGGAGGGCAAGGGCTGGGAAATCACAATTGCTGTACCCCTTGCAAAGTTTCGTCTCCAGGAAGGATATCATGTTCCAGAACTTTGTGCGTAAGTATAACCCCATCTTTAGCTTCTGATATTAAGTTTGTATAAATATTAATGCTAGTAATAATCCAAATTATTCTCTTTTCTATGTGATTAATAAATAGTTATAAATTTTTATTTATTTTTTTTGCAGTAGGTATTGTCTTTATTGTTAGAGAGTTAATATACATTGTTTTCATTTCTTATTCAATTTCTCTGAATTATAATTAGAGGTGCCGATTGTTTTCATCTTAGTAAAGACAAACGTACACATGGTAACTAATATAAGGGTTGTTCAATAAAGAATGATCACAATTTTTATAGGGATATTTCACACACTAGAACTTAACTTTACAATATTTTGTTAGCTTAATGCATAATGTACATACGCTAGTTCAGAAATGTTCAGTTCAGCCTACAGCAAAATGGAGGTGACTTGCAGCAAACAATATGTATGGCTGAAAATCTGTTTTCTTCTCAACAAATTGCTGAGGCCTATGCAATGTTAAGTGAGGTCTATAGAGAGTTTGTTCTTCCCTTTAGCACAGCTTGAAGATGGTTTATAATGTTTAAAAAGAGGAGGCAATCAATTTCAAAGGAAGATGAACCAAGCATTCCCGTTTCTGCTCTAACGGAAGAAATCATTAACACCACTGCTGTCATTGTGATATAGGATTGTTGAATAACATTAAGAACACTTTCAGAAATTTTGAACATTTCACTGCCTGTCATCCACATGGTAACTGAAAAGTTGCACATGAGATGTGTTTATGCATGGTGAATTTCAAGATTGCTGATTCTTGAACAAAAGGATGTTTGCATGCAAATGAAGATGATGCTGCAAGAAGATGTGGAGTTTCCTTCAAAGGCATTCACTGTTGATGAAACTTGACCTCATTATTTCAACCCTGAGAACAAATAGCAAAGCTCTTTTAATGAATCTCCATCATCACCAACATCAAAAAAAGCAAAAGTGGTTGCTTCTGCTGTCAAAGTTAAGGTCATCTCATTTTTCAGTATTCAAGGAATGGTTTACCAGCATCAGGCACTTGTGCATACAACTGTAACTGTTTTTTTTAAGAGTGTTATAGCCTGTTTTTACTACTGGGGCACCATAGGTGGTGTATACTGATGATACATAAGATGAAATTATTTATTGGGAAAGAATTTTTCTAAGGAAGGAAAAGTTCAGGCCTACTTCCCCAGCATTTGCCATTTATGAGGACTGAGGAAAGCCTGGAAAAAACCTCAGTCAGAGAGGATGGTCTTGGGGGGATTCGAACCCCAGACCTCCTGCTCACAGTCCGCACCTTAATGGTCTCAGTTGCCTGTGGCAGTAACTGTAATATAGAGATGTTCTTTGCAATGAGCTGGTTGCTGCACCATAATAATGCAAGGTCACACATCCCAAATGTTGTTGCTAATATTTCACCAAAATCAAAGTGAAGTATTTCCCTTGCCCTCGCTATAGTCCACATTTAGCCCCATGTGACTTCCCTTTTCCCTAAATTGAAGAAACACCTTCATGGGAGACATTTTACATCATCAGAAGTAATGGTGAAGGCTGTGGAAGCAATTTTGAAGGAATTGTCAAAAAATGGTCTCTAGCATATTTTTGAGGACTGGCAGAAGTGCTGGGAAAGATGCATGTCATTCATAGAGACCATTCTGAGAAAGATCATCAAAATTATGAGAATAAATATGATAATTTTTTATTAAATAGCCCTTGCACATGAAGATCTTCCCCTTTCTTCATCATAATGTAACTCTAAACATAAAACAAAAAGTACCCCTCTTTAACTGAGAAATCTTCAGAATGTGAACTGTCCATTCTAAAACATACTCTTTATTGTTATAATCCATTGCCTGATTTACAAGCAGATAATAAAGATTATTTAACTTCACCCATATATTGTGGCATATTTAATACAATAAAAGTGTTATATTGTAG
Organism: Metallyticus violacea; assembly: GCA_030762175.1. Lineage (NCBI taxonomy): Eukaryota > Metazoa > Arthropoda > Insecta > Mantodea > Metallyticidae > Metallyticus > Metallyticus violacea. The sequence continues at coordinate 9,188,661 of CM060842.1, read as the reverse complement.
CTGTACACCTAAGCACATTGTGAGCTTGCATAGCATTGACTTTTCTTACATAATGACATATCACAGATTTATTAACTTAAAATTAAGTAAGATCATGCTTTGCTTCATTTGAAAGTTTATGAAACCTCAGAAAGTTCTTTTGACACATTGCAGACTGATGGATGCCATTCATGTTATGTCATACGATTTGAGAGGCAACTGGGCTGGTTTTGCTGACACGCATAGTCCACTTTACAAAAGACCCCATGACCAATGGGCATATGAGAAGCTTAATGTGGTAAGTTTTATTATATGGTAGCCATATTAATTTTATATATTTTATTTTTTCAGATTTTGAAATTATTGAATAAACTATAATTAAATGGCACTAATTGTTTGTCCATATATAGAATGATGGACTGCAGTTATGGGTAGACATGGGCTGTTCACCAGATAAACTTGTGGTTGGAGTTCCATTCTATGGTCGTTCCTTCACCTTAAGTGCTGGAAATACCAACTACAATCCTGGAACATATATTAATAAGGAGGCTGGTGGTGGTGCACCTGGAAACTACACTAATGCAAAAGGATTCCTTGCCTATTATGAGGTAAGTTGAGAGAAATTTCTAAAAAGATTTATACAAAAGCTGGAAAGAAACTGCTAATGAATATGTGAGAAATTTCCCACATCTAGAGGGAGGGCATTTTTGTTCAATACACTCAATATCACTAGTGCATTGCATGTAGATTAATGAATATGAAGCTGTTAAGTACAAGTGTAAATCATCATAAAGTGATGTTTTCCAAAAGTGAGCAGCATGCATGGATGAAAACAGTGATGACATATGGCAAAAATCTCGGGGGAATGTCAAGTAGGTCTCCAAGAACCCTGTAACAATGGAATCTTGCCATATCAGATGGTGGCTTGATGGGTGTCAGGCTTTCAACAAAATATGGTGTACCATTTATAGGGTCATCCTGTCCTTAAACATACTGCATTGATCAGTGCTTGAGGTGGATAATGAGAGAGTATGCTGCCAGAAATTTCAACAAGCCACACTACAATGTTGCAGTAGGTTGCTCTTTTTGAGACATCAACAAAATCAGATTCGCTACAGGGTCCAGTCTCTTCCAGATGTGTGGCAGAGAATTACATTAAAGGGATTTAAAAGTTTTCAGGTTCTACAGAGAGAGCAGCTTAAAAGTCCACTTACTTAGATAATCCAACCAGCGGACGTACCCCTCTCCAATCATTTAGGTTTCCCACATGACACATGTGGCAATATTCTCTCTCCCAATCAGTTGTGAGCAGGATTTTGACTGAGTCAGGCAGTTGTTTGTACAGTCATTAAAGAGTGAAGTAGTGTTGTGCAATGGTGAAATATTCACTATGTCATCATTTACAGAGCTTTCATTTGTATGTATGGCAGCTTAACAAGGATTTTATGCCTTGTTTCTAGCCAGTTCTGTTCCCCCCTCCACTTTCCCACCTCTCTGTATGCTGACACGAAGTCTTTGTACTGTACATAAGTTGAATTGTGAGACCACATGTTTCAGTGTTATAGTATATTAGTGTTGTTATAATGCCAAAAAGTCTGTGTACTTTAGAACACAGAATTTTAATATTTGATTTATATGTCCCAACAAACTTGTGTACAGAAGTAAGATGGCGATTTATAGACAGATTTCCTGCTGTTTGTGCACCTCACAGAGAAATGGTTTGTAATCTTGTGAACAGATTTAGGGAAATGGGACTGTTCTTGGTAAGAAACCAAAAGCACAATGCCATGTTCTTATAGAGGCAAAACTTGATGACATTTGAGAAAAGTTAGAACAAAGTCCAAAGAAATTCTGAGAAAGCTTGCACAGGAATCAGGAATTCTGCAAATCTTGAAATAACATTAACCTTTTAAAATGAAAACCCTATAAGATAACTGTAATCAAGGAATTCCAACCATGTGAGTAGAGTTAATTTCTTTAATTAGTTGTTGGATAATGTTAATGTTCCCTCTATTGTCCTGCATTTAATTTTTTTTTTTTAATGAAAGAAGCATGGTTTTATTTACATGATTATGTAGCAACACAAAACAATATATACTAGAGTGCAGATCTTGTACACAAAATGCCATTGTATGACCAAAAAATTGCTGTTTGGTGTGCTGTAGAGATCTATGCACTTGAATTTAAGGGGCTATGAATATTCAACTCTGCAGCAAACAGCATGCTTCCTGATTACAAACAAATCCCCACTAAGCAGCCACATGTCCAAATGAAGACTGTGTATTTACCTTCAAGATATACATTAGGTATAGAAAGTCATGAAGCAGAATGAGCCATGCATTTAGGTCTAAATGTCCTAGTAGCCCAGTTCCAACACAAAAACATTTAAGTTAGTACAGAACTTTAATACAACAGGTATGATGACTGACCAAAAAAAAATGATGATGCCACCATGTGCTTATAGAAAAAAAATTTAATTAAATAAGAGCTGCCATTAAAGCCCTCATTGCTCTGCAGATTTTATGCTTTGTGTTTTTTCTATAGCAAACAATGAAAAATAGAGTATATTCAATTAACACATTGGAGGAACTTACAAGAAACATTCAAAATGAAGTTAGATCCATTAGTGATGGGAAGCTGATATATATCAGTGAGATGTGGATTGTGTAATCTTATTTTGATTTAAAGTAAAACACTAAAAATCATGTCGTCACATTAAAACTCTCTTTAAGTTTCACAAACACACTTATAAAAGTAATTTTGGTACATGTTTCGTGAGGTACATTCCTCACATTGTCAACCAAAACGACGACTGAGGAGTCAATTTCAGCAAAGTATGTATGTTACTATACTTGCTCTGGTGGTCTGTTAATGAACTTAAACAATATGTTGTCTGCTTCCGGTATATCAAAATTCATAAGTTTGTATTCATATTTTTTTATGTAAATTTTTTCCCATATATTAAGTTCTTTCGGATGTTGAATTGTTTTTAGTAATGTTATGTCCTTCTCTATTTCATGATTCTCATTCCAAAAATGTGCAGCCACTGCTGATTTTTCTACTTGTTTGTGTCTAATATTTCTCCAGTGTTCCTTTAATCTTATCCCCAGATTTCTCTTTGTTTTTCCTGTGTATATTTTGTCACAATCCTTGCAATTAATTTTATATATACCTGAATTTTCTTCTTTCTTCTTTTTTTGTTTAATTTTATTTAGATTTAATAGTTTACCAACACTATATCTGTTGTATTGGTGCCAGAGTAATTGTGTATTGTGTGTCTGTGAAAATGGGTAACATTTCCAGCACCTACTTATAAGGAGGGTGAGTATCAAATTCTGTTATTTAATATATTGTATATAAGTTTTAAAATGGAAAGCACTTGAGCACTGAGTCTTTGCAAGAAAATATCAGTGGCATTAAGGGGTCTAACACCAATCTGGTGAACTATATATTAAGAACTATATATTATGAACTATATATATATATATATATATATATATTACCACAAACAACGAGACTGGCAGTCGACCAGGAACTGATGATAGGAGCGATGGCTCCCGAAACTAGTCTTCCATTTTATTGAATTTTAGTGGTGTGTATGTTACAATTTCGACTCAATTTTTTTAAAATGTTTATATATTAAGACTTTTAAACAGTTCTTGCTACAGAATAAAGGGTTTATTATTTACATGAATATGTTGCCATTATATTTTTTAAAAAAAGATGAAATATCTAGAAAAAGGTATCAGTTATTTAATTCAAAATACATGCTAATTATATTCAGAAATGTATTTCTGTTGCAGATCTGTACTGCACTTCAAGAGGAAAACAGTGGTTGGACACAGAAATGGGATGAAGCAGGGAAAGTCCCGTATGCTTATAAAGGTATGCACATTGTACCAATTTAACATAAAGAAAAATGGTTTAGGTTTTACATTCAACTGACAGAGCTCTGCATTGTCAGGAAATGTTCTAATGTAAACTATCAGGTTGACAAAAATTTAGAAATAAAGAATAAATATTGTTTAACTCATTGCTAACAGAAAAAGAAATCTTTCTTTTTAATTAACAACTATGGAAACAAAAAGGAAGACCAATTGGTAGAAAGTCTGTAGGAGGTCAAAGAAATTTATTGAATTTATTCAACGATGGTGTCTTAAAGTTTGATACAGTTTTTATTTTAGATGATGTAAATGTTTTCCCCAAATCATTAGTTCCAAAGGTTTGCAAAAGTGTTTCAATAATTTATTTTTTTATCAATTTCATGGTTTTCTGACCAAAAGTGGACTGCCACTGTCAGTTTCTCTATCTTTTTGCAGCAGATATTTCTCAAATGTTTTGTATGGGTTTCCAAATTTCTTTTCATTTTTCCAATATATACTTGATCCAAATCTTTGCAATTGATTTAGTAAATACCCAACTTCTTGTCCAAAAATATAAGATCTTTACAGGAAGATTGTAATAAATTTTTATTACTGTGGACATTTTGAGGAACCAACATTGTTTTTTAAAAATGTTTAAATTTATGAACTTTGAAACACTATCATTGGATACATTCAATAAATTTCTTCAACTGCAAGCAGATGAAACCAAGTTCAATCGATTCTGATTATTTCACTGGGTGCCACCCCCATATTGGTAACTGAAAAACTATACATGAGATGAGTTTATGCAGGGTGAGTTCCAAGATTGCTGCTTCCCATACAAAAGGACATTCATGTACAGGTTTGCATGCAGTTGAAGATGACGTTGCAGAAAGATGCAAAGTTTCTTTCAAAGGTAATCACTGCTGATGAAACTTGACTACATAATTTCCATCCTGAGAGCAAACATCAAAGCTCTGTGTGGAAATATTCATCATTACCAACATCAAGTAGCTTTAGCTCGGAAAATTATGGTCATTTCATTTTCTTGATATTCAAGGAATGTTTTACCAACATATTGCACCTGCATACACAAAAGTAACTGGATAGTGCTTCAGAGATGTCTTGAAAACTCTGCAAGGCTATACCATGCAAAAGGCCACATTTTTGCGTAAAAGCTGGATGCTACACCACAATAATACATGGCCCAAAATTGCAAATGTTGTTGATTATCACACAAAAATCAATTTGAAATGTGTCTCTCACTCTCTCTATAGTTCAGATTTAGCCCCATGTGATACATTTTCCTTTTTCCAAAATTGAAGAAACAGCTTAATGAGAGTCATTTTCCACCATCAAAAGCAATGATGAAGGTATGTCTTTGAAGACTGGCAGAAATGCTGGAATAAGTACATTACATCCAAAGGACTACTTTAAGAAAGATCATTAAAATTAGGGAAATGTGTAAATGTATATTGTCAAAAAAGAAGATGATCATTCTTAATTGAGCAGCTCTGATAGAAGCCGTTTTGTATGACTGCATGCAATACACAATTGAACATGCTTTGTTATGGAACTTAATGATATCTATTTAATTACTGTCAAAATAATGTATCTTTTTAATGAAATTGCTTCAGGGCTGCTAATATCCTAATGAACTTTCTTATCTAAAAAATGTCATTTTTGCTGTTTGTTTTTTAAAAATAAAAAAAACAGTAAAACTTAGTTATTCCTGATTATTCTTTTTCTCCTTTTTATATCATTTTTTCAATGTTTTCTGTAGGAACTCAGTGGGTGGGCTATGAGGATCCCAAGAGCGTGCAGATAAAAATGGACTACATCAAATCCAAAGGATATGGTGGAGCAATGACCTGGGCTATTGACATGGATGACTTTAATGCCCTTTGTGGATCTAAGAATGTCCTCATCAAAATTATGCATGACAACATGAAGAGTTACACTGTTCCCACACCTACTATCACCACCAGTCCCAGGGTAAGCTACACTGTAATATTATAAGATGGGTTCCAAAAGATTCCAGCCTGAATTACAAAATTTGCCCCAGTGTTAAAATGCCAATTAGTTCAAGCCATTTATTTGACCACCTATCATAATTATGGATTATTTTGTTATTTTATTTTATCTTCTGAACAACATATGTTTTATTATTTTATTTTTAAATTTTATTATAAGAAACATCTTTTTAAATTTAAACACCAGTAAAGTAAGGCTGAACAGAAAAGAATGCTTTATTAATGCACTATCATAAGAAACTTACTAAAAACAACAGTTTTAAATATTCTGAGCTAGGTAACTAATGACAAGAATTTGCATAATATTTTTATTACATTTAAATTTTACCAATTTTAATTCTGTTTCTGTTTATGTGTTTGACTGTTCAAACAGTTTCCTTAATTTGCTGTATTACATAAATTATCAACTGAATTTAAAATATTCTACAAGAAATTGTTTTTTTTTTCAGTAGTGTTTAATGCCCCTTTTATACTACTGAGGCACCACAGGCAGTGGACACTTATGATACATGAGATGAAATGATAAACTGGGAAAGGATTTATTGTTTTAAAGGAAGGAGAATTGTTCCAGGCCTAAGTTTAGGTACCTCCCCTGAGGACTGAGGAAAACCTGGAAAAAAACCTCAATCAAGGAGGACGGCCCTGGTGGGATTCAAACCCCAGACCTCCTGCTTATGAGTCTGCACCTTAACGAATTCAGCCATCCATGGTAGTAGAAATTGGTATGGAATCAATATGGTACAAAAGGGGAAGAAATAAAAACAAGAATTGAAAACATTGAAAGACAGGAAGTATGAGATAATCTTAATGTTAAAACATTTCTGAAACTATATAGAACATTGGGGAAGGGAAAAATATATAAATATACATGAGAAAGGAAGGACTTGCATGGTTTAGAACAGGAGTTATATGTCTAAATGGGATAAGGAATGGATATATTAAGAGGAAATGCCCAATGTGTGAAGCACATAGTACATACTTGGCACTATACACTGCTCTAAACAATTAGAGGAACACTTGTTTTAATTAAAGTGCCAAAATAAATATTGATATCATTTAATTTTTGACAGTTTGTAATTGTAGATTGAAGAATTATATAGGCATCCTAACAAACTTTTATTATACAGGATTATAAATACAATATATTATTGACTGATACAGAAAAGAAAATGGAATACAAGATTACAGTGTTTAGTAATCAATGTTTTCATGGTTATTTCAACATTCACTACAGAGCGTGTCCTTTGTGAGCTGCAATGACTTCATAATACCCATGTGACATGCTTTGCACCAACCTCCTAATAAAGATTTGTGGGATTCTCTCCCATTCTTCAGTTAGTGCATTTACGAGTTCTCTCAGGTTCTGTGAAACAACAGGATGCTTGCAAACAAGTTTTCCAGCTTATCCCACAGATACTCAATTAAACTGAGCTCAAGACTGCATGCAGATCAGTGCATCACCCAAATTTGGATTTCTTGCAGGACATCTGTGGTATTTCTTACTGTATGAGATTTAGCATTATCATGCATTAGAAGAAAATTAGGACCCATACCATAAGCAAAAGGTATATGTCTTTAATATAAATATCAGTATTCGTGCACTGTGGACATCATGCTCTGTCTGAGACTAAATAGCAATGTCAGTCCAAACCATGATTGAACCACCTCCAAATCTGACATGTTCAATAATGATGACTGGAGCAAGACATTCAACGGGATATTTTCATACACGTGTATGATCATCACAGCTGATCAAATGAAATTTTGACTAGTCTATGAAGAGAAGAGTCTTCTATTGACAGAGCTACCAGTTGAGATGATTCTGAGCAAATCTCGGCTGGGCTTTCTTGTGCTGATGTGTCAAATACGAGGTTTACAGAGGATTCTAGATATCAACCCTGCATTTCTCAGTCTGTTTCTTACAGTCTGATCAGAAATCACCATTCCAGTTGTTGTCTGTACATCATTTTGTAGATCTCTGGTGCAAAGCTGATAGAACACGATACCTATCCTGTACCTCTGTTGTCCTTTTCTCATGCCCTTGTCCAGGCTGCCTCTTGTGTCTGCCTGTCACTATATATCACCTCCAAACCCTATGGATGACAGCAGGGCTAACATGTCGGTCCTGGTGGTGTAGTGGTTACCATACTTGCCTCCTATACTCAAAACGCGGGTTCGAACCCGGCCAGGACCGATGGATTTTTTCGGGCGTAAAAATCCTAAGTATGGCTTCCTTCGGAAGGGAAGTAAAGCCGTGGGTCCCGTTAAAGCCGTGGGTCCCGTGTCGTACATTTGCGGCACGAAAAAGAACCTCAAGCCTGAAAGAGAGGCCTCTGAGCAAAATTTGTCGGCCGTTTCACGCCCTGAGTTGAATGGGACGCTGATGACCTGAGCTGTTAAAGAGCGTCCTTAAATAAATCAATCAAAAAAAAAAAAAAAAAAAGGCTAACATGAAGAGTCCTGGGCACAAAGTGAATGAAATGGCCATCTTAAATCCATGTAACTGCTTGTGAGACTTATGTTTCATTCATACGTCTCATTGATCTTTATCAGCCTCAGAAAACACAAAATAACAATTTCCTACCTCAGATTGCTGTTAAAACCTGTATTCAAAAAAATAAGTCAAAAAACACACACTTTAGTTTCAACAGTTCTTGAAACTTAACTAATTTATTCAGAGAAAAACTAACAAATCCTAGAAAATCTCTATTCTAGTTTAAAACCATCCTTCCAAACATAACACTGACTGTCAAATGGGGCTTTGATTTAAATATGCATTTCTCTCATTTTTTTGAGTGTGTATTTTGGAATGAAAACAAACCAACTTTTAGAGGGAACAGTTTCTTTTACAAAAGTGGGAAAACCTACTGAATAAAATAAGAGGCAGAAGGATTTTAAATTTAAGAGCCGATAAAAAATATAAAAGAACTTGGAAAATATATCAGGAAGGTCAGACAAAAATGGTTATGGAAGGGGGCAATACAATGGGGAATAATTATGTTGATAATGGCATTATTAGGATTGGATTAATATCTCCATTATATTAGGAAAATGCAACTCCATAAATTGAGAATTATAAACTAGAAAATATAAATGGTGGTAATAGTATTAAGTTTACATACATTTTGTAATCCAAATTAATATATAACTAGGTATGGTTTAGTTTTGGCAATATGTCAAGATATTAGCATATTTTTGTAAAGGTGCCTTTGGTTGTGTCGGAGCCTGGCCCCTGGGATATTGTAGTATGCATCTGCTGATGAACCAGGGACTGGGGTCTGAGACAATTAAATTGAAAAATGTTGTACTTAATTGGTAAAAATAAAATAAATAGATAATACTGTATTATGTGCCATTAACAATTATTACAAATATGATTTTATAAGTAGCATGGTTTGATATTAAAGAAAACAATATCAAACCTACTTTATTTTTTGAGATAGTTCCCTTGAAGTTTGTACACTTGCTCTAAGTTTCTCGGTTTGTAATTCCCTCATGGAAGTGGGTTTTTTGAGGCCCTCAAAATACACATTTTCCTACTCTTCATTTGGCTTAAATTTGTGTCTGAGTTTTGGGAACTAACAATAATCCAAGGGATTGAGATGTGGTGAACAAGGAGATGCAGAATCTTTCAAATCATAGTTCAATCAATTTGTTCTAACGATGCAGCTTGAAGGCACTAGCACATTGTCATGGTGAAACAACACCTTTTTTGGCCATTCCAAAATAACTGCTGTCTTTGCTCTCTCCAAAAGTGATGCATAATATTCTCCAGCAATGATTTTCCCCTTCTCTAAGTAATCAACACCCCAAAAAACTGAAGCTATAGTGGCTGGAATGCATTGCATCTTTTTCAGATCTGGTTTGCCTTATGTGGTTCACTGTTAGCCTGTGGTTTTATTTCCAGTATAAAGTAATGAGCCCACATTTCATCCATAGTCACAAAACACAATAAAAAATCTGTTGGATCTTTCTTAAGCATTTTCAAACAGTCAAGTCAATGTTCACATTGATATCTCTTTGGCTCTGAAGGAGCAGATGTTGCACCCATTTTGCCCAATGTTTTGATATGTAATTCAATATATAAAATAAAATTAACCTACTCAATTAAGATGCCCATGGTCACTGCTAATTTGCACACTTTCACTCATAGTCAGCCAAACAATATCATAGACTCTTATTGATGATTTCTGGCCTGAAAGCTGATTTTGGAGCTCCAGGACATGGTGCATTTGATGCTTGAACTCATTTACCCAAAGTCAAACAGTTTCATAGGAAAGGAATGCACTACACAATATAGGGAAAATTCTCTCATGGATCTCCTTTGCTATTTCCCTTTCTAGAAAAAAGAATTGAATCATTCCTTGAATTCTAATATTGCTATCATTTGAAATGCTTGTGGGCAAACAATTGCCAAATAATGAATTAGCATCTGAATGACTTGGAACCATAGAATATTGATACATAGAAAGCAAACTTAATGACTACATACAAATATGGCTGTTGCCCTCTATTAGCATGCGAACCAAGCTACTTATCAAACCAATCTTATAATTTTGTTTTGCATTTAGCCTGAGTGGGCTAAGCCTCCAAGCACACCACCCTCTGATGGTTCAATGGTCACCAAACCATCCACCAGTAAACCAACAACTGCCCAACAACCCTCCACCAGTCAACCAACAACTGCCCAGCAAACTACAAGGTACACCACTTCTGCTAGTACAACCAGCACCAAAGCTCCAACAACCACAGTCTCCACCATCAATAAACCAGCAACAACAGAGGGCAGTAATGAGCTTCCTGGTGATTCTGGTTTTGCCCCTGCACCTGTGCCTGACAATCTCAAATGTGACAATGAAGATTTCATACCACATAATGAATGTAATAAGGTAAAATAAAAAAAAAACATTACTTTGAACTAATGTAAATTAAGCTAAATTATATAATAAAGTCATGATAAATCTTTTTTCAGTGCACTTTGTCAAACAAAGGCTTCTGATAAAATTAAAAGATATATTGTTTGATTTCTATTTGCAAAGTGATATACATTAATTTGGACTCCATAAGGGCATTTGTTACAAAATGCTTTCATGATACAGATGTATCTAAACACAAAACATCTAAACTGATACCTACAGAAAATTTGCATAAGCATATAGACAGTTTCCAAAATTAGGAATTAAGAGCCATATTCACAATTCGTACATTTGAAGTGCGGAAATGTCAAACGTTATAAGTTCTACTTTTAAATTTTATCGTTTTATTTAAAAAATATGTTCTATGTACCTAAATACATACAAGGTCTCTTCAAAAAGTAACGCGAATTTTGAATTTCCGCGGGCTACATATATTCGATTTTCGATTGCTTTGTGGCGTTATGTTGGTACTCATGTCCCTAACTTATGTTGACAGCTCGGCCATTTTGAATGTTCAGTTAATTGTTGACAGCTATTTTGCTTGGACGTGTTTGGGCTCGTCTTCGATTTTTGCCTATTCCAAAAAATGGAACAAAGAATCTGTATCAAATTTTGTGTGAAAAACAAAATTAAGTGCGCGGATGCATTCCGAATGTTGACTGTGGCATATGGTGAAGCTACCTTGGACCAAAGCAACGTTTATCGGTGGTACAAAATGTTCTCAGAGGGTCGAAAAGATGTGAACGACGAAGAGCGTCCCGGACGCCCGAGCTCGTCAACAACAGACGAAAACATTGAAGAAGTGAAGAAAATAGTATTGGCCAATCGTCGAATCACCGTTAGAGAAGTTTCTGAGGACCTAAACATATCGATTGGCTCGTGTCATTCGATTTTTACCAATGATTTGGGCATGAGACTGGTCGCCGAAAAATTCGTACCAAAGTTGCTCAATTTCGACCAAAAACACTATCGCATTAACGTTGCTAAGGGGCTGTTGAACTCTGTCCGCGACGACCCAAATTTGCTCCAGAGGGTCATAACTGGTGACGGTTTATGGTTATGACGTCGAAACTAAAGCTCAATCATCCCAATGGATGCTGCCACACGAGCCAAGACCGAAAAAAGCGCGCCAAGTTCGGTCGAATGTGAAGGTTTTGCTTACAGTTTTCTTCGATTGCAGGGGCTTGGTGCATGATGAGTCCTTGCCACAGGGTAGAACGATCAATAAGGAATATTACCTGCAAGTTATGCGCAATTTGCGCCAAGCAATCCGCCAAAAACGCCCGGATTTGTGGAAGAACAAAAATTGGCTTTTGCACCCCATGATAACGCCCCTGCTCACACATCGTTGCTTGTGCGCGAATTTTTAGGCAAAAACAACACACTTATGATGCCGTAGCCACCGTACTCCCCAGACCTGGCCCCCTGTGACTTTTTTTTGTTCCCAAAACTGAAAAGGCCCATGAAAGGACGACGCTACGCCACGATTGAGGAGATAAAGACGGCATTGAAGGAGGAACTGAACAAGATCACAAAAAACGATTTTTTAAAGTGCTTCGAGGATTGGAAAAAACGTTGGAACAAGTGTATAATATCTGGTGGGGATTACTTTGAAGGGAACAAAATAGATATTCATGAATGAATAAATAAATACTTTTTGAAAAAACACAAAATTTGCGATATTTTTTGAACAGACCTCATATTCCTAGTATTGTTCTAAGTGCCTATACACTGATGAAGTAGTTCAAATACTTGTTAACACACAGTGCAGTTCTAAATGCCATGCTATACTACCATCTGGTGTTCTAAGTGCCATGCCATGATAATATTAGTTTTTAAGGGAAAATATTTAGAGTACAGAAATATTTAGTAAATGGCCATAGCTTTTTGTGTTGCATTAGAGATTTTGCTTTTATAGAGAAAAGAAGAAGGGTAAGTAAGGCCTTCGTTCCTCAAGATTTACATAGGATTGTAGATTAAGCTAAAGTTATAAATCCTTTTCATGTAGTTCCAATGGAGTCAAGTGATTTCTTTGATTTTAAGAATGTTGCTGATTCCCTGTTAACATTGAATAAATGCAACATTTCAAAGTGCAAAATGCTTAAAGTATCTTGGTCTCATCCCTCCCAAATAGCTATTAAAAGAACTTACGCTTTGAAGGATGGAGGGTTTTTGAAGTTTTAAAGAGAGAAATATCAGTGATTAATATACAGCAACATATGCTTTGTCTGAGAGATCAACCCCAGTTTATTGGTTAAAAAAATGAAAGACTGCTTATCCATGTTGCCATTCTTTTCTGAAGAGTACAGAGAGTTTTATGAGACATCAATTTTAACCCCTGTGTAAGAATGAAAAACTAAACTCTAACCTGTCAGTTGTGAGGAGAATATATGAAGATTGATATTCTTGTATATGCTTCATAATATATTTTTGTACTTCTGCCCTTGATAACATTATAACGTATGTTCCTGCTAATCATTAAAGTTATTTTTGTAATTATATCCCTCTAAAAAATAAAATGTATCAAAAGTTTGAATGGCACTTGCAGCTGATTCTTCTATCATATGCCACATAGAACCTTCTTATTGTTATTCATTTTTTTCTCCCTAACCATTGTATTTTCGACAACAATTTGTTATGCTAAATAATTTTGTAGTAAAAGAGTCTTTATAATGGCTTTTTGTGTAATAATTTAAATGTTAGCAGAAATGGGTAGTTTTTTGCTTATCCTGTAAAATTTAGAAAATGGCACTTAGAACATTTAACATTTCCACTCCTAATTTATTTTATTTATTTATTTTTTTAATGATTTATTAACTTCATCTGTACTTATCTTCTTTGATAGAATTTTTAAATATCAGAACATTAACATACCATTAACTTGTACTTAGGAAGCTATAGACAATAGAGTGGTAATATATCCTATGAGAAATGTAAAATGTAAACACACAGAAAAATCAGCAATAGCAGACCATTTCTGGCAAAAGAATCAAAAATTCCAAAAGGAACCAAACTCTTAAAAGCTCTTCAAAAAAACCATAAAATTAACAGTTTGGAAAAATATATTCATAAACAAAAAAATGGAAAATTTAGTTAATTTTGATCTCCCACCTCATCACCAAGTTCATAAAATCCACAGAGCAACATCTTAAGACCACGCTGGGAAGCAGACAGTGGAATCACTCTGAAGATGAAGGCAACAGCCTTTGAAACATGTTCAAGTAAGTGGAACAAAATTAGTGAAATTTGAGTGATTTCCTCAATAATAATTTGTTATATTATAATATAACAAATTTACTATGTTCTATAGTAAAAGACACATTATGAATAGAACAGAAATCAGGAATTTATAAAGTTAAATGTTCAGAGTGTAATAAAAAATACACCAAAAAAAAAAAAATTAGAAATTTGGAGAAAGAAATATTTTTAAGAATATTCATTTTAAACAAATTAATAAATCAGCATTGGCAGCAGCTCACTTTTGGACCCAAAATCATGAAATTAAACCAGAGGCTGAAAGAACTTCATAGCTCAATAGAGCTCTCTACTTGGGAAAAAATGTTCATTCTGAAAATAGGAAAAATGTAGTAAATTTTTATGTTCTGCCTATGGATTTATCAGCAAGTTCCTACTCAAACCATCAGAGATCACCACCAAAGTATCTTGGGATCCAGCCACCACATCAATTAGTCAGTCAACGGCTGAAGATTAGAGCAATTGCCTCTAAAACATGTCCTAATGTTGTATAAGTTAGTGTGAACATATTTATAATTTCTAATAGGATATATTGTCTATAGCTTCTTAAGTACAATTTAAACAATAAACATACCTATTGCTCATTTTCCAGCACATTCTATAAAGCTCTGCATTCTCTGGAACCATTCTGCAAACCATACATCACTTATTCTTTGATAAATTCTTGCTTCTCTTCACAGCAACACAGCTTCTTCTGGGCTGCAAAGTGTCCAAATAAACAATTCTTCACATTTTGGAAAATCAGTTATACAATTTATAGTCATAAATTTTCCATCATTTCCCTGCAATAATCTCAATAATCTGCATAAATTCTATACATGTGTATGTGCCATATTTAATGTAACATTAGGAACATTAATTAATTTATATTTGACTAACTTCCCATAGAAAAAAGGTAAAATAAAAAAAAAAGTTATTGCTCTCTCTCTGACAAAAATAGTCAAGGTCTTCAAGAAGAATGGTGGGGTTCATGAAGTTACTGTCTAGTATGTACTGTGGTAACAGGTAGATAGTACTTTCAATTAGTTCAGTATTTCAGTTCAGAGCATTTCATAAGTTCATGCAACAGTGATTGGGACTTTGGATCATAGAATTTGTCAATTATATCAGTTATTTACATTGTTGTACATATACTGGGTGTGCAACGCGTGACGCAACTGCCGGACCGGCCGGCAGCACTATGTTGGGGAGGCTGGCAGTATATTTCCCCTTTGCTGTGCAAGGCTTCAGTGTGAGTTGAAATCTTGCTCAAATAGCAGCACGTGTTTGTTAGACAATGCAATACAGTGTATTAATTGCAAGTATATCAAGTGAAATGGGACAATACAAGTATTCTATTTCCCAAAACATATGCATGTATGATTCATATGTGCATACAGAATCAGTGCATGCTGTAAGGAGATTATTTCAAGAGGAATTTCCTGATTCCCCTGATTTAACCACCACCGACTTTTATCTCTGGGGGGGCATTAAAAAAGAAAATGTACAAAACAAATCCACACACTTTAGATGAACTTAAAACTAACATTCATCAAGAAATTGCTGCCCTTTCTCAGAGGGAACTGGAGAGTGTAATGAGCAATTTCCTAAGGAGGTGTCAGAAATGCTTGAAGAACAAAGGGAGGCAGTTTCAGCATCTCCTTGCTTAATATACATGAGTAATTTACTTTTCTTTTTAAGTGTTTGTGTTATCTATGTTAGAAATAACTTACATGGCAAACCATACTATATTTACTGCGGACTTCCTGTCACACACACCACATACACAGCAGCCAGTCTTGCTGGCCAGGTGCACACCGTGAAACTGGTTACGTGAAGAATTATTCACTCTTTATAAGAGAGCATACTATCTATATATCACTCACACTGCTCAAGTTAGATTTGTATCCATAGGTTTAAGCATAGTACTACTGTGAACTAAATTTGATACCACAAATTACAAACATCCATGTCAGATTTTAAGAGGTATAAAGGTAAAAGGTAGATATTATGAGTAATGTGTATGTGGCATAAAGTGTTTAATGTTTAGTAATAAAGACTTAACCTTAAAATTACTTTTATTTGCTGTAATTTCTTCATGCAGTGAACATCATTGTATGAAGAACAGAATCTACTACAGGACTGATACATTATGACAATTCTGTATATTAGTTTATCATATTAATAATACATCATTTTTACAGTATTATCGCTGTGTGTATGGAAAACCACTGGAATTCACATGTCGTCCAGGCACTGTGTGGAACCAAGACATGAAGATCTGTGACTGGCCTGAAAATTCTCGTAGGCAAGAGTGTCAAAAGAAAACGAAAAAATAAAGACTTTTAGAATGATGCTATACTGTGTGCATGAAGAAGCACTCATGTTATATTATTTAAACACTATATCTTACTGTGATGCAATATTATTTTTAAATATTTAAATATAGTATGTTTAGTGAAATATAAATAAAATCCTTATTTTATATACTGCCTTTGATTTTATTTCCATTACTCCTGCAAAAGATAAAATAATATTTAAAAATAAAATTAAGGTTGCCATTTCTGATCATACATTTCACTTTATCTTTCATTAGGTTTACTGTAAAAATCCTAAGTATGGCTTCCTTTGGAAGGGAAGTAAAGCCGTGGGTCCCGTGTCGTACATTTACGGCACAAAAAAGAACCTCAAGCCTGAAAGAGAGGCCTCTGAGCAAAATTTGTCGGCCGTTCACGCCCTGAGTTGAATGGGATGCTGATGACCTGAGCTGTTAAAGAGCATCCATAAATAAATAAATCAATTAGGTTTACTAAATATCAAGTTTGAAAAGTTCTTACAATGACTTAACAGACTGCAGCGGTAGTGCCAAACCTACAATTATATGAAACTCAGTCATTCTGCCTGGCACATCTGTGTGATAATATTCTATTCAACAGTGTGTATAGCTAAATGTTGCAGTACAGATGTTTACTTTTGTAATATGGAAAATATTGCATATCATTAAGTAATTAAGTACTTGGTGAAGAGAGGTATGAAAGCAGCATGAAAAATGTCTTTTTTTTCATCTTCTGTTCCTTTGTCCTCCTTTTCTTCTGACAATCCTTAATGAATGAAGAATTACTGCTACTAATCTTGTTTTTTGGGATGGATTTCTAACTATTGCCTCACCATGTTTTAGGTGGTATTCCAATGGATTGATTTCCTGCCAGGTTTTCCTTCAAATGCAATGTGTACTAGTCCATTGTTCTCCACTCCAATATACCTTATTTTACCATAAAGACTGTTATAGGGTTTTAGTTTAGTAATTACAACATATTTAAATATTTTTTCATATGTTTTTAATATTGTTCTCTCATGTATTCCAAACTTTAGCTACATTTATGAGTGGTGTTCTAAAAGTTCTTGACCTGTCTGAAAGATGTTGTGAAGATGGCCAAATTACTACAACAGTTCTTAACTGCCATCCTGTAGATGGCGAGCTATAAAGTTTCAGACACATAAGTATAGTACCTGTTTATGACAATCATATAAATAAATTGATGTTAACATTTTCTACAAAATGGATAAAATTTAAATATGAACTGTGATAAAGTACTTTGTTTTGAAGGGTTTAACCCCCAACAGAAATACAAAAAGAGTTACATTTAAAGGATTCTTCCCCTTCATTTTCGATGGTTAAAAAGTGGGCTGGTGAATTTAAGTGTGGTCATACATCCATTTAAGATGATGAGCACTCAGAACATCCAAAACTGCTATTACTGATGAGATTGTGACAAAAATTCACTCATGATCACCAATTGAAGATTTGCAAGTTGGCTAACATTGCAAAGACCTCAATAGGCAGTGTCCACTACATTTACCATAAAATGTTGGATATGAGAAAGTTTTCAGCTTGATGATAGCCATTTTTGTTAATAATGGACCAAAAATGCATTGGAATTAACATTTTGCAAGAGTGTTTATACTTGTTTAAATGCTATTCTAGTAAGTTTTTCCAATGTTTCATAACAGTAGATGAACATGGATTCATGATTACACCAGAGATGAAGGAGCAGTCCAAACAGTGAGTGGCAACAGGTGAAAATATACCAAATATAGCAAAATAGGTTTCATCTGCAGGAAAAGTCATGACTAGGTTTTCTGAAAATGTGGTACTTGCAGACTACCTTCAGAAGGACAGAATCATTACTGGAGAGTATTAAACTTCACTAATGCACCAAATGAGAATGATATTTAGGCTAAACATCTACACCTTGCAAAAAAGAAAGTTCTCTTTCATCACAATAATGTGCCGTCACATATGTCTGGGATTGTTGCTGCAAAAGTGCATGAACTTCACTTTCAAGTTCTTTCACAAGTGCCATATTTGCCGAATTTGGCTTCTAGCAATTACGTGTTGTTCCCAAACTTGAAGAAATGTCTAGATGGACGAAGATTCACATCAAATGATGAGGTTGAAGCTGAGACAGGTGCTTATTTTTCACAGTTGGATAAATCTTACTGAAGGTATTAAAAAGTTGGAAAGTCGTTGGACTAAATGTATTGGTTTACAAGGTAACTATGTTCAAAAACAAAAAAAGTATTTTTGTTCAATTTTGTATTTTCTTAGTTAGGCTGAGAACTTTTACAATGCCTAAAGTAGTTCTCAAAATGACGCCCTTTTGCCTCATACTTGGCTGAAGTTTCTTTAGCCGTTCATCTACAGCAGCATGCATTACTCAATTAAGAAATCTGCACTGCTGATACCAAGGGCTGCTAATATTAGGCGTCTTTTCTTGCATACTATACCCTCAAACAATAACCACAGTTTGTAGTTTAGGGGGTTCAGATGCAGACTGGTAGTAAGCCTAACTTGAGCACTAATAAAATCTGGAACACTCCTCTCAGGCCAAACCTGGGTAGACTTTGCCTTGCAGTTGAAGCTCAAATTTACTAGAAACTGACATCTAGTGCCTGTAGGTGAAGGATTCACATTTATACTCCACTTACATATACATAATTAGTCAACATCCCGCTTAGGTAGAAACTGTTTGAGTGGTCACATTGCTGCAGGAAGGTTGGACTATTCGCACAGTGGCTAAATATGTTATAGGTAAGACATAGAATGCTTCACTGAAATAGGTACGTACTCTAGAAAATCAGCCCAGGTTCGAAAACGTAAAACATCGACCAGAGAAGATCAATATGTAGTCAATTGTGCTCTTTGGCAACACAAAGCTACTTCTCAGAACCACAAAAATGATCTGAAGGCAGCAAATGTCAGTGACCAAACAATAAGAAACAGATTTAGAGAAGCAGGTTTAAGATCACGAAGACCTCATAAAGCTCCCAGATTAATGCCTGCTCACAAGAGAGCCTGACTGAGATTTGCACAGGAACTGGTAAATTTATCACTGTGCAATGTGCTGTTTACAGACGAATCTCACGTTTTCAGTCATGGTGCCGGGTAGCATCACTATTAATGGCAAAACAGACCTTATAGTAGTCAGAAATTGACCTAATGCTTCCAGACATATTGCTGATATGGTACTAGAGCAGGTTATGCCTATTGCAGTTGGAATGGAGCCCCAGTTTGTTTTGCAGCAAGGTAATGCTAGAGTGCATACAGCAAGAGCCACCATGGACATCCTATAGGAACTATTTTCAAACACTGGACTGACCTGCTATGAGCATTAAATATTTTTCCAAACATTTTGCAACCACTCTTATGTATTCGGATATCATTTTGAGTTTCCTTTATTGTATGAGCCTGAACATGAATGCAAGTTAATTACATTTCATAATATCTCATTTTTACCTGTATGGTAACGCAAGGCAACACACCTGCATTGGTAACCCATCAACACATCTTTCATCACTCAGTGACACTCCCAGAAGCAGGTCCTTGACTTTACAATAGCTTACAACCTTATGAGCATGCTGCGGGTCAAGGTTCGTTTTCTTATAGTATGGTCCCTCATTGCTCACACAAAACCTACCAGGAACATGTTAACAGACATTTTCCCTCATCGTGTCCCAAACATGTCAATGGAGTTGAGCTCATGGTTCCCTGCTGGCCAAACTAGCGCCTGAATCCCCACCTCATGCAAATACTGTGTCACAATGTGGGCCACATATGGATGGGTATTGTCATGTATGAAGCAGAAATCATTGCCAACATATGGAGCATAGGGAATAACATGTTCCTGAAGAATTTCCTCAAAGTAAGGGTTTGTATTCAGGGCCCTGTTCTTCACAAAACCCAACTCTGTCTTGACTTCCACACTGATACCAGCCCACACCATGACGGAACCTTCCCCAAAGCCATCGTCAATTTTGTTTTATTTGGTTTGGTTTATTTATGGACGCTCTTTTACATCTCAGGTCATCAGCATCCCATTTAATTCACGGAGTGAAATGGCCGACAAATGTTGCTCAGAGGCCTCTTCTTTCAAGCTTGAGGTTCTTTTTTGTGCCATAAATGTACAACACGGGGCCCATGGCTTTACTTCCCTTTCAAAGGAAGTCATACTTAGGATTTTTACATCCGAAAAAATCCATCGATCTTGGCCAGGATTGAACCCGCAATCTTGGGTTTAGGAGGCAAGTATGGTTACCTACACCACCAGGACAGACACCATCATCGATGAAAAGGCGCAAGGGGCATACTCTTTCCCTGCCATCAGGCGATCCTAGGCTCAATCTCAATTCATCCATGAATAGAACAGTTTTCATTGCTCCTCAGTCTTCTCCAGAAGTTGATGTGCTTGCCAATGTTGATGGGTAAGCAAGGGGCCTATGGCTGGTCTTCTAGAGGTGAGCTGCACTTCTTCAAATCTCCTTCGTTCTCATGCTGAAATTCACTCCTGATGTCCTTTGAAAGCAAACTTGAGCTTCTACGGCTGTTGTGTGATGATCGCGCTAAAACTTGCAGGAGCAACATCTCTGGCAGATGTCACCCTTCTGCTTCCTAATCCCGGTCTTCTGCAGTAGCTACCAGGTTTCCTGAACTTTTGGTATGTCCTTTGCATAGTAGAGACATTGAATGATACACCTGGGCAACATAATGCATGTTCCATTTATTTTCCAATAGGGCAATTGCTTTACCAGCATCCTCTTGACTTAATGATATCTTTTCCACATAAAATTGTGTGTTAAGCTAATTGAAATATCTCAATAATGGAATAAAACTTGTGTAATATCAATACAAGAACAACAATGCCATTAGACATTTCAGTTGGCCCAGGGTGTAAAAACTGATTAAATTGCATTCATTTTCATGCTTGTACAATAAAGGAAATAATAGACTCAAAATGATATAAAAGTAATTGAAAAGTGTTTGGAAAAGTATTTAATGTTCAAAAAATGAATGGAATTATAATAATTCACCTACAATAATGTGTAAAATTAAAAATATTCAACAAATTTTTAGTTTTGAATTTTTTTTGTTGCTAAGTGTATATTAAAAGAACAATTTCTGTCACTTGTTTCACATTTTGCAATAAACATAAACAACACACAATAAGTTAGCTATGGCCAACAATATTAACTTAACTACAGAATAAATTTCAGATAAGCTATGGGAGCATTGAAGAAAATGTAATAATCGCTTCTTTCTATTACAAATTTCCAAAAAAATATTTTAAAAGCTATTGCATGTTTATTATTTAACAGGCACTATAGTATATTGTATTAAGACCAAAATTATCATTTTGCATATTGCTTGCAGCTGCACATGCTATGACAAACATTTTCCTGTCAATTTGTATGACAATTTTACAAATATACCAGGTTGTCCCATTTAAGACATAAAAATCTTTAGTAAAGAGCTTCCTTCAGAAGGGCCTCTAAGCTAAATTTATCAGTCATTTCATGCCCTAAATTGAATGTAATGCTAATGGCCAGAGATGCCTAAGAATATCTTTAAATAAACTAACTAGTCATTACATTTTATTTTGAAGAGTTTTTGGTTTTAGTTTTGCATGAGAAATTCTTAGTATCTATTTTCCCTAAACACTTTACAATTAATGATACAGTTCAAAATAGGAAGTGGATTGGAAAACTATGAAATGCCAAAAATATATGGACAGGGTAACATGCTATAAAATACACAAATTTTAATTATCATTTTTATTTTATTCATAAGTTTTTTTGGAGACAATGTACAACTTATTAGGGAAATTCCCAAAATGTGGGATCAGAATATCAAGTCTTTAGAGCATATGAAATATGTAATATTATTTTCCAACATAGTACAGGTTAAAAACCACAATTCCCTAAATGAGGTAAGAAATTTGGTGCATTTGAGGTACTATTATTTTACAATGTGCATTCATATTTCAACCAACATGAAGTGCAGCAAATTAGCCACACAGTGCTAAAGATGGAATGCCAACATAAAATTCAAACTGAACTTAAATGTACGTTTTTATCAAAATTTATTATTCTTTACTTTGCTTCCATTAGCAGTCAACTAAAATGCATAGATAAATGCAAACCTCTTACCATGAATAGTAAATAATTAGATATTAGTTTATTTTATACAACGATATAAGTCAGTATTAGCTGACACTGCATTTCACTACCAATTTTTATTCTTCAGAACATGTTTCAAGATCGTTCACTCTCATCCTCAGCTGGGGACTGACTAACACTGGCAGGTGATGGTGTGGCCTCTGGTGATTCCAATAAGTGCTGGAGCAGGAAGTCCATTGGAGGGATGTCAAAGTTCATAACCCAGTTCATAACAATGTGATCAGATTCATATAGGAATAACAATTAAAAATTTGGAGACAAGGACTAAAGATCATTTCAGAAATATACGATATAAACAGGTGGATAAATCAGCAGTTGCTGACCATTTTTGGACTTACGATCATGACATTGCAAAAGAAGTAAAACTGTTGAAAGCTACTAACAATCCCAATTAGCAATTTGGGAGAGGATTTAAATCTAAATTTTAAATTTTAAAAAATAAGCACCGGGTAATGTACTTTGACATCCCTCCAATAGACTTCCTGCTCCAGTGGAACCTCCAGAGGCCGCACCGTCACCTGCCAGTGTTAGTCGGTCCCCAGTTGAGGATGAGAGTGAATGCTCTTGAAACATATTCTGAAGAATAACACTTGGTAGTGAAGTGCAGTGTCACCTAATACCAATTTAATTGTATAATTTAACAAACTTCACTGTTCGTAACTTCTTTTAAGTTTATAATTTAAGTATTAGTTGCTGAACTAATACTAACTTGACTATATTAAACAGCTCCTGGTTGAAATTCTGCCAGTAGCATCAAGAGGGGTATACTTTTGTAAATTAATCAATAACATGCATACATTAAAATAATTGTTCTGGACTGACTAACACATATTTACTGATTTTACACAATTTAAGTGTGTTAGTTCCAAATATTACAAAAATTTAATGTTTATACCAATTTTCATAAGTAAAAACATTTTGGATCCTTAAAACTCATAAATCTGGAATTAAGGAGAACAAAATTACTGCTTAACAACCTAACTTTCTTGAGTGCCAGTGATCTGCACACCAATTATATCAGCTTTCTTGTACATATGTGCTCCATATGCTTAGAAGTCTGTGCCAATATTGCAAGCACTTTCCTTCATTAACTAGAGATGCTACTTGCAACTTTTACAATGAAGCCAATCATATAATTTAAATCATAGTATGACTGACTCAAACTAAACACTTTTCCACAGCATAACAAAGTATCCAACAGTAGATTTTTAGCTGATGATGTGAACGAAGGTCCGTGAAACTGGTTCTACATTTTCAGACAAGTAACTCTCTTTCATCCTTACTTAGGGCTTTAGGATTTGAGGGAACAAATTTAGATTGGTGTACAGAAAATGTATTTTAAATTTGGTAAACATTTGGTCAGGGAAAGCAAGAGAGAGTAGATGAGTGCTGAATGGCTAATTTTGACATTTTTAAACCAAGATATATTTATTGTGAAAAATAAGGTACTTTTCTGTTACTGTGCAGAACAGAAGATATACTGAACTCAGTACAGGCTGCTGTTATGAGTCATTACTTAGGTATGTATACAAATGACTATAGTGGTTTTAAATTATATTTTTTCTCTGTGCAATATAATTTTGAATCATTGAATTGAAGAAAAACTATGGAAGTTACCATAACACAAATTATGAGTGTTTAATATGGGATCTATTTGTGACATGGCATACATTCAGCCGTCGGTCCCGGTGGTGTAGTGGTTACCATACTTGCCTCCTAAACCCAAGATCGCGGGTTCGAACCCGGCCAGGACCGATGGATTTTTTCGGGCGTAAAAATCCTAAGTATGACTTCCTTCGGAAGGGAAGTAAAGCCGTGGGTCCCGTGTCGTACATTTACGGCACGAAAAAGAACCTCAAGCCTGAGAGGCCTCTGAGCAAAATTTGTCGGCCGTTTCACGCCCTGAGTTGAATGGGACGCTGATGACCTGAGCTGTTAAAGAGCGTCCATAAATAAATCAATCAAAAAAAAAAAAATCACACATTCAGCCGGTATTCCAGTTCTTGCCACACTAACTGGTGTAATGATCCAACTGGTGCAATAATTCTGCGTCTCTGTCTCCACTCAGATAGGCCTGCAGGTATCGGTGGAACGTATACACCATCTTTTAAATACCAGGTCGGGGGGCCTTGGAGGTAAACAGAAAAAAGCCAAGTCGTCTGGATCATGGCAACCGATACAACCATTACCGCACATCGTTTAGGAAGTGAGGGGAAGCACCATCTTGTTGTCAAATTATGTTGATATTCTGTTGATCTTGTTGCTGAGGAAACTGCCAATTCTGGAAGATAAATCCAGTAACATTTTTTTTCCAAGACAAAAAAAAGGGGGTGTGGATATAGACTTGAAGAGGTATCGCACAGAAAACGTTCAATTTCGGTAAATCCAGCACATGGTCTATAATTTCCCGTGGATTCTCCGACCCCTATGCGAACATTACGTCTGTTCAATTTTCCATTAAGATGGAATGACTCGTCACTGAAAATTACACAACTAAGGAACTCGATGATCTTCAGGATGGGTCCTTAGAAATTGCAGGCGATAATGTCTATGTTGAAGACATTTTCTTAAGACCTTCCGCACTGTTGGAGTTGTTAGTTCTCGAGTCGCTCGCCGCTCCGATTTTTTAGAACTGAACGCGAAAGCCGAGGAAACACATTTTCATCCGAAACACGAGGTTATCGGTGTTCTTTGCTTTAGAGACACTTTGGATCTGATTGTACTACCTACGATGTTATCAGAAGGGACATTAAGACCAAATCTTCACTAATACGCCCTGAACCGGATATATTTCGCGATTTCCAAGACAAAGCTTTTTGCACACGAGTTGTCTTGTCTTGTTTATTTCGTTACCATGGCTACAAAATCAAGAAAAAAATTGCTCAGTAGAATTGAACTTTCACTGCTACTCTTTAATTTAAGTCATAATTCTAAATTAAATTGTTTACCGCAGAGAAAAGTTATAAGTTTAAAACCGCTATAATCATTCGTGTACACATTGTATTTTCCAATGAACTGCATAACATCTAACACATAGTTTGATTTAAGTATTATAAACTTTTGGAGTTTAGGAATGTGGCTAGATTAGCCATAAGGAGCGAGCAAGCAAGCATTAGCTATAGGAAATGATATATTTCTAATACATTGATAATGTCATGCCATCAGTTACAAAATTTTGTATCACAAGATTATTTTGTTTCTTATTGGCCCAGGATGTCTGTATTGGCAATTGAGCTTTTGCAAAATTATGGTACTATGTATTCTGAGAAAAATTGTCTAAAGGACATGATAATAAAAATAATCCTTGAGCACATGAGAGTGTGGTGGGCCTGACTTAACATATGACTGCTGTGTCCTATATCTGAATCTTGTGACATTATTCAATCAGCACACTGCAC
Source organism: Metallyticus violacea (assembly GCA_030762175.1). Taxonomy (NCBI): domain Eukaryota; kingdom Metazoa; phylum Arthropoda; class Insecta; order Mantodea; family Metallyticidae; genus Metallyticus; species Metallyticus violacea. Next base: position 9,162,724 of record CM060842.1, on the reverse strand, counting down.
CCTGCTGGATATTATTTGACGTTTTTCATGATCTCTCCATAAGGCAGCTCCCAGTTATCATCACGAGACTAGGAACACCGTTCAGACCAATATAACTTAAAATTTTTCTGAGCAGATACCGGGAATCAAACCCGGGACCTTCGGCCAGTAAGAAATGCTAACCACTATACCAAGGAAGAAGCCAAGGGGCATGATAACAGTTAAAAATCTTGGTTCTTAAATAGATTGGTGATGTTTTATATGTCCATTCAGACTTTGTGGGATGCTCCCTTAGCCTGGCAAAAGTGTAGCTGACTTTTGAGGTTGGGATGTCTGGAAAAAAATGGCTACATTATCCTAAGGACAAGAATAATAATGATGATTTCTGGTGGAAAGTTGATACAGGGGATCTCACGGTCTTAATTTTCCCTTAAAAACTGAGGCAAGCCCCTAAAAATACCTCATCCAGGACACTAACAAAACAAGCAAACTAAGCCTGAATGATGGAAAGCAGAATGCTACCACCAGATTATAGTAGGAGTCTGTTGGTAATGATACAAAAGGGGTATTACAGGAAAAGCACGCACAAAGAAAATAGATTTGAAAGCAATAGGTTGTGTTTTGTTGCATTTCTATGGTTGGTTCTGGGAATAGAATTCTGAACTTTTTGAAATAAGAATAATTAGATTAGCATTTGAAAGCTATAGTCATGACATTATGATTATGAATGTAAATGTTAGATCTTATTAAAAACTCCAAGCTCCCCAATAATAGTCAGTGGAATTTAAACACATGTTCTTTCAAATAAAATTATTGTAACATACAACATAATGCATTCAAGGTCAGGCATAAAATGTAATAAATTATCCAGCATCTGAACCGGTTATGCTGTGCAATCAGTGATGCTTTCCCCTGCCAGGGCACGGGGTTTTTTCCTATGAGCCACCACTTGTTTGCCATGCTGTGGAGGGGGTAACAAGTTTGTATGTTTACTTACGGACGCTCTTTAATATCTCAGGTCATCAGCGTCCCATTCAATTCAGGGCGTGAAACGCCCGACAAATTTTGCTCAAAGGCCTCTTCTTTCAGACTTGAGGTTCTTTATTGTGCCGTAAATGTACCACACGGGACCCACGGCTTTACTTCCCTCCCGAAGGAAGCCATACTTAGGATTTTTTACGCCCGAAAAAATCCATCGGTCCTGTTAGGGTTTGAACCCGCGATATTGGGTTTAGAAGGCAAGTATGGTTACCACTAGACCGCCAGGACCGACATGCTTACTTATTGACCTTGCTGACTGTCGCAGTCGTAACACAGCGTTTCCAGGCGTGTGTTGTGTTGTTTATTTTTTAACTTGACAGTATACATAAAGTATATTATGCCTTGTGTATGTGTGTACAATTTATATGTGTTAACTCAGTGGTGAAAGAATCATTAGACCATTTTTTTTTTTTGAGCATACATTTGATTCTGTCACTTGTGTGAATACCATGATAACCTCTTTTTTTCAGAGAATGAACCAACATGGAACATGATCCTGTATATTTCAACTCTGTTACTCCTCACACTGCATATAATTCCATGAGATAAATTCACAATGTGTTTCCACAAGATAGAGTTATTAGTAGGGATCTCTGACCCTTCGGTCTCTGGATTTAACAGCCTGCAATTATTATTATCTCTAGGGTAAATTAAAACATGCAAAAAGATAATATTCATCAGGAAATTGTCCAGATTTCTCAAAATGAACTACAAGTGATAAATAATTTCCTAAAGAGATGCTAAAAAATTTGTGGAGAATGAAAGTGGGCTTTTCAACACCTTTGATAAGTAATGTCTCTAATGAGCCTCTTAAAATGGTATGTGTATTGTTGTATAGTTGATTTGTTTTATTGATTTGGCCTCCCGCTAAACACCAAGACTTGGTTGGCCAGCAAACTGGATAACGAGTGGTGCGCTGGCCCATAGGCAAAACACTCCAGGGGAAAGCAAAACTGATCACATTGTAGAATTTTATGTAGTATCCTCAGGTGGTTAGCATAATTAAAATTTATATATAAGTCAAGACATCCATTTGGAACAATAACAGAAAGGTCACAGAAGTAACTCTAAGATTTTTGACATGCTATTGGGGCTTCAAGACTCAGCCTTCCTGTGTCATTGTCTAAATTTTCCATATCTATGCTGCAAATTTTATATAGTGCACAAAATTTGTCCAAAGCCAAAAAAATAAACTGCGATATATCTGCCACTTATTTTACTATAATAACCGCATATATGTAGAAAAAATATCTCTGGATAATTCTTATGCTTTTAGTAAGCTGCAGCCACATTTCATTATTTTTGCAAAGAATATTAAAACATTATTTTTTGAAAAGTACTAAACAGTCATTGCATTATAAAAAATATTATTATAATGCTAAGCTATTCAGCACTACATAAAGAAGTACTAAACAGTCATTGCATTATAAAAAATATCATTATTATAATGCTAAGCTATTCAGCACTACATAAAGAAATAGTCCTATGAAAAATTTGACCTTACACAGGATATTAAAAGATTTAAAATGAAGTATTAAATATTTATCTGCTTTCTTGCAGAAACTTGCAAAATAACTGCAGTAATAAATAAAAACTACAAAATTGTGAAAAAGCCCAATATGATTTAAAAAGAAGATGAATTGATTTCAATATTCTCAAATTAGTAAAGACAAATTTATCCTACCGAGGGAGGTTTTAAAGTCTCACTTTGGAAAAAATGCCACCTAGCAAAATATTAGAAGTGTTTACACTAATAATCTTTTTGATTCTAAAATTCTTACTGTGTAGCCAATGATTACAATTTACTTTTTTAAAACAAAAATGCAAAAGAGCTAAACAAATTTTTACTTCTTTGCCAAAATTCTTTCATAATATTTGTAACAAAGTAAATGTCAATACTGCAAAAGTAGTTCAAATTTGCTCTATGTTGGCATTGCTAGTTGCTAAATGGAGGTTGTTGCACATACATGTATTCTAAAACACAGATACATAGTCAAGCATGATAAGCTTAGTATTCCTTGTCTACTTTTAATTAATTTTATGCATTTAATACAGTTTCAATTATGGGGTGAAAAAATGTCAGGTATTTTGCAAATTCTTTCAACAATAAGACAATTGAGATGAGTGAAGTATGTTATTTTTGGCACATTATGATAATTCTGCTAGATGTACAGCAATTATAAACATGCATCATAATATATGTGTGTGTGTTATGCAAATCTTTATCGCTAAATGAAACTTTAATTTAAAAAAGGAAAATTCTTCAAAAGTTTCTATTTTTGAAGAGAAGAAATATTTCTAGCAATTTTAATGCTCTGTGTCCTATTGCTTTTGAAATATTAAACTTTTTTAAAGCTATATAACTATGAATTGTGAATTCTTCTCATAAATATATATCTCTGAAAAGGCCAAAGGTATTAATGTCCTTTGTTTCTTTATCAATTATTAATAATTATCCCAAAAGTCTGATACAAGAAATATTTGAATTGTGTTTGCTACATAATTATTTATGGCAGGAAATTGTGCCCAAAGAAGGTTTTAGATTCAGCCTAATGTGCATATAGCTTTTGAATTAAACCATAAATTACAATTTTTTTAAAATAATTTACATCATATCTATAATACATTTAGAGGATAAAAAAAAGAAACATAAATTTTTATTAATTTTAAATTCTTTATGCCTAGTGTTCTTGACATCAAGAGTAAGGATTCCTAAAACATGACTGGGGAATCTAGAATTATTATTGGACAGTACTTCTTTGCATATATACACTAATTATGTCTAAAAACAAAGAAAGAGAAGTACATTACCTTAAGCAGCCTTTATGTTATTTAACTACTTATGGTGCATGATCGTACTAACCCTAAACATTTTATTTCCTCAAATCACACATACATACTGTTGGTATACCCATCTTAACTATGTATCTGTGCAACAATGATGAATGTTTTGACACACACTGATACATTATCTTTGTTTATACAACATCACAACTAGATTATGAGCAATAATTCATTAAAAAATTAATTCAGAGTCCTTTACAAAGCAACCAAAAACATAGAAGTATATTTACTTACATTTCATTAAAAATAATGAATCTTAATACATGGCTTAGAAGAGATATTTACAGCTTTTGTCCATAAGGATCCCAATTGTTTTGTTTGGAGGTTAGATGAAAAGTTATGACAGAAAAAACATTTCTATGCTACAATAATTCAACACATGCATTTTCATTTTTCATACTTCCATTGTCAACCTACTAAAGTTCAACATATAACTGTTACTTGAAACATCTTTATAAAGTCCATCTGATTTTTAATCATACCACATTATGGTGATCATTACTTTTGTAATATTCCATAAGATTGATAATGCAGCAATTAACAGCTTCTGAAGATTATTTACATTCAGTTAACCACTCATATATGCAATTAATACCATTTCACCTCTAACTTTTAGAGGCATGCAGCTTTTTCCATAGTCAGTCTTTTGTTTTTGAGATTATTTTTAAAAATATTTTGCTTATATGTCTGGCAATTGTTTTTATTGTGATTCCTGTATTTATTTACAAACAATTTGTGCTTTAGAACAAATGTTATCCCAAGCATACCACAGCATCTCCATCTACTTGCATGCCTTAATTTATTGCTAACTTTGTATCAATTTTCAAAAGCTGGATAAGAAAATGAGTTATCATTAACCCTTTTTGGCACTTATGAGTTAAGACTAATGATATTTCAATTAGCAAAAGCTTAGGGTTCAGAATAAAAAGCTGCCCCAAATTCACTATTGAGAAAAAAGTTTTGGATGAAAACAACAAACGCACCAATATATCCAAGAACCCAAATCTCTAAGCTCAGCTTTGAACTAGTATCTAAATCAGAATTCACAAATTCAACTGCAAGTATGCACAAATGCTATACTCAAAAAGATTAAAGTTAACAGTATGTGCTCAAATTTTTTTTATCCTCAAAATGCCAATAAAAAATAATTAATTGCATTTTCTGCTTTGGAAATCCGGCATTTTTATTAAAAAAAAACAAACTAATTTTTAAGCAGCTACTTTAGATAAAATTTTCATTTTTTACACAATATAGATTCAAAAGACACCTACAGGGTGTAAAACTAATGGATTTAATGAAAATAAAGTTAGTCTTGAGAGATATTACACAGGGAAGTTCAGCACATTCTGGACTTTAGTCCATATATATTGCTATAAGCTTTTATTTATAGCAAATCGCACAATAAAGCCTCCTACAGCCTTAAAGATAGACTGTTCTTAATTAAGATAACCCTATTTTGTCTGGCATATTTTAGGACAACTGTTTTGTAAAAAAAAATGGTGTTATAAGTATAGGCTTTTTCATTAGCAATATCTTTTTTCTATAGAATTCCCATACAATTCATACTGCAAAAAATATTTGTAAACTACAGTGTGGTATTCATATATTCTTTCAGAAGAGTTAACTTATATTCATTTTTGATGGTTCAAGTTTAAGAAAGAAATTCCTCACTGAAATTTAAAGACCAAGGCATTCTTGTGCTCATTTTACTTGTAGATAATCAGTTACTGATATTACTAGTTACTGAAAAGTTTGAACTACTCATAGTACATTCCACTAGAATTATATGCTCCTCACTGTTGTAAATGACATATTAGACTACTAAAGGCAAATGCATTTCCTCATTCTTATATTTAATATTCCATCATAAGAAATGTTATTCATGCATAAAAATTGTGGCTGTGCCATTAATACACCATACCCCAAACTTTTATTTATTTATTTAGGTTGCTTAAAGGGCAAATTGTAAGCAAACCAAAAGCACTGCTGACCTCAAAGCAGAATTATGCACAATTATCTGTGAGGGGCCTCAAATGCAACACATTTCATAAATCCCTTAATATGATATGCAAGTTTCTTTTAAAATAGACTGAATTTCTTCATTGGGGAATTTTGACTATTTCCTTTCGTTAAGTGCTTTTTTTACATCCTGTAGTTAAGAAATGAAATGTTTATATTTTTAAAAATATTAATGCATACATGCTCTCACAGAAATACTAAAGTAAAAAATTGCTGACTTTTTAGAAGTATCTTTTACAGGTTTTTCAGATATAAGTTCATAACAGATAAACTGAAGCATATCTAATTTGACTGCCATAACTTTTCATTCACCTCAATAATCTCACAGTCTCTGAAAGTGAGCCCAAGGAGACAGGAAATAAAGGGCTGTTACCCAGTCTTTCATAATGCTGACTTCTTGCTCAGACACACAATATTATATTTAGCAATCTCACACCAATGTCTACAAAATGCAACTGAACACTACTTACAGAGCTACTTATTAGTAAACTATAAACTGTGACTGAGTATTGCAACACTCCCACCAACTCAAGCATCGAGAAGAAAGGCTGTCAACCTTCCTATCAATAGAAAGTGTTACATGAACTCTTATCACAAAAACAGTTTACATGCCAGTTGACAGTAAGAGCTTTCTGTTTCTCCAATAACAAATGTCTCTCTTATTCTTTGTAAAAGATAAGTTAGTGATTGTTTTAACTATGTTATAGTTCATAAACTCTCTTGGAAATCATCAGCATTTAGTACAAAAAGCTAACATTTAATTAACTCTGAATAACTAGTGATTGAGGTCTGACTGATAATCTTGAGGTTCTGGGTTCAATTCCCTCTGTCATTTGGAATGTTCCCTGTATCAAACTATCTAGACAGATTAATAATGAAAGGTTTATGGTCTCTCCCAGAAAACTTAATTATCTTCATCCTTGGGATAATTACCCACATCTTCCAGCATTCCAGGCATCTAAAGTTTGCCAGGCTTAGGGGGAATTCCACAAAGTTTGAGTGAACCTATGTGGATGTTAGGAATTTTTTTCTTCATATGTGGATGCACTTCTGACTGAAACTGACATAAGAGGACTTGCCTACTGAAAGTTTCAGAATGATCATTTCTTTAATAATTAAACACTGAAATTAAAACTATTTGTATTTCATTCATGGTACAAACATCTCAAAGAATGCTGATCAACCGTAAACATTTGTTTTACTTTGTGCATGCAAACTTTGATATTTGGTAAAATAAAGCATTAATCAGAAATATTCATGAACCAATATTAGTAACAAAGATTATTAATAACCAAGTCCTTAACAAAGGAAGAAACAACTTACAGAAATCCAGATTAAAATTTGGAAATGAAGCTGAATATGACACACATTGCTTTAAACACAAAAGTTGTCACTGATACCATGGTATATTTTAAAGAGACTAATGAATGTACAAATGCCCCAAAGTCTCTACAGCTTACTTAAAATATACTTCTTTCCATAAAAAGTTGGCACCACCATTACTTATTTGCAAAATACGCTTAAAGGCTTCAAGAAACGTAAGTCAATATGTGTGCAAAAGGTGGTCTGTGTACTTTGGTAGTAATTAGATAGTGTGAGTGATCGTTCGGACCCAGGTAGATGAGGGAGGTACATATCATTAAATGAGGCCATATGAATAAATGAATGGTGTTTAATGCCCATTTTTGCTACAGAGGCACCACAGGTGATGGACACTGATGATACAGGAGTTGAAATGATATATAGGGAAAGGATTTATTTTTAAGGAAGGAATCGTTCCAGGCCTAAGTTGAGAATACTTCCCTGGCATTAGCCATTTACGAGCTCTGAGGAAAATCTGGAAAAAACCTCAGTCAGTGAGAACGGTCCTGGCAGGATTCGAAACCCAGACCTCCCACTCACAAGTCTGCACTTTAACGACCTCGGCCACCCATGGCAGTAGGCCATTTGAGCAATTACATTGATTCAGAGGGTGTTTCTCCACAATATGTTACAAAAATGCTTGAAGTTGCTAAGGTACCATTTGGAAACTATGGAAACATTTTCAGGAGCATGGAAGTGTTGTGGAACAGGTCAACAAAGGAAAACAATATGCTTTAGTAGTCCAAAAGCATAGTACTGAACACTACTACATGAGAACTACAGCAAAAACCTGCAGCATGTCTCAGGGATTAGAATTACTGGCCAAATTATCAGACACAAATTAAGAGAGGTTGATTCAGATATCAATGACTGGCTAGTTCCACAATTACAAGAAGAAATCTTGCTATTAGCATGCAGATACCAAGAGACCATACTGATTGGCAACTAAGATGTTATTCTCTGACAATCCCATGGTTTAGATGTCTGGAAATGACAAAGGGAAAGACTCCATCCCAAGTAATTCACCTATTGTTGCTTTAGGAGGATCTGGGCTGGATACAAAAATTGAACTTGTTATTGTTATAAATGGGATCGTAGCTGTGAGACAGCATACTCATGAGATCATAATGTCATATGCTATTCCTTTACTGAAAGAAAATTGGGGAAAATTCACTATTCATGCATTATAACCTCAAGGCTCACAGAGCCAGTGTTGTTTAAAGATGTTCCAGGAGCCCATTAACAAATCTTTGCAAACACTTCAAGCCCTTGAAGATGTTCTTGTAGACAAATGGAGACACATACATCAAATGAACATAAGCACCCTTGTCAAGGGGCATTTTGCTACTGTTTTCCATGCTAGGAAAGGTAATATTCCACAACATACTGCTTTCAAAAAAATTTGGCTTGAACAATAATAACTCAATACTTTAAAGACTTTTTGATAAAAAAAAAAAGCTTGTTACCTGGATTGATAAACATATACTACCAACAAAACTCTAACATGTCATTTTATCTGTAATTAAATATTCTGTACTGATTATACAAAACAGTTTATATTCATAGTGTTTAATGTGTTCATTCTAATAATTTGTTTGTAACCTTTTTATTTAATTGCACATTTTTTTATTCTATGTGTTCACACAAACCTGTATCTTGAATCAGATAAATAAACCACTCATCAACAAATTTAAAAAATATTTACCTTTTTGAAGTCTATGTTAATACAATTTTCAACCCTTTAAGCCTATCACTTTTGTATGCATTCTGGCTATTACAGAATCTATACACTATAAACCTCTGCACACACATAGGAATCTTCATTTATTCTCTGGAATGTACAGGATAAATTTAATTAATGCAGATCTTCTTTGCACCAAAGTTTATCAACAAAAACTATATATATAAAAAAAGCGGCAGTTCTATATGTTTAAAGCTGTAATAGGGAGAGGGATTGAAACAGTAATAGAATTCAAAGGAAAAGAGATCATGGTTTTGAAAATATAGTGGGTAGGACATTAGCATAACCATTTTTATGATAATGTGTTTAGTAGCACATATTACATTATCTTATGATACCGGTTTTTTAAGAACATTTAATGCACTTAAACTGTGAATGGTGAATCAGCAGTTACTAACCACAGTGTGGAAGTCAGACCACAACAATAATTTAACATTAATACGCTGCATATAATTATATAATACTAAGTAACACTTAATAATATTGTGTTCACAGTAACTAACCTTTGATCGTTAAAACATTAAAGTACTAAAACAGAAGAAAGAGGAAAATAGGGAATCCAGATTCAAACAAAAATGTAGTTTTTAGTGCTGAAATACTCATGTTTTTCTTTCCTCATTAGGGGGGAAGGGTTTGAGACATTTTGGCTCACTGGGTTCACACTCACTTCAATTTTAGGTTCTCTTTGTTAGTATTATTTTTATATTGTTGAATCTCTAATTCCCTTCTAGTTCCACTGCTGCTATGGAGTTTATTTGAAATTCCACTTCCAGGCTTCCCAACTCAGTGATCATGTCACTAGTACAAAAACAATATTGGTATCAGAGACTACTTTTTATTTGCTATTGAAAACTGATGTGAAACAATTTTCTTGGTTGTTAGAATAACCAACCATGTTTTCAATGTAGAGATCATTCAGTTGTATTTTAAAACAATCTAAAATATTATTTTTAAACTTTTTTATTCCAATGCTTGTAGTTTTTAATCACAATATGCCATATATAAAAAATAACAGATAAAATATAAATGACATTTTAAAATCTACATAAAATTAAATACGTTCTTTCAATTAACCAGCTGGTTCTGTATAGAATAAATGATATGTCATTTTATTGAACAAAATTTGGGACTTTTAAAATTATTTCATAAAACCTGGTATGGCCCCAGCCCCCCTGTTCTGGGCTACAGCTGCCTCTCCTATAAAAACAAAAGATTCTAAAGAAAACTGAATTTTTTTAGTTCGAAGGACTCTGAAATATAATCTCAGGCAAGTTTCACAATAATATATAAATACATTTCACATGTACATTTGTTTTCCAGCCTGCAAGATTGTTCTAATGGCAACAGAAATAAAATAACAGAAACATTACTCTCTTGAATGCTCCTTGAAGTTTCTACAAGATAAAAACTTCAAAAACAAATTTGTGTTTAACAGAAAGCTCTTAATATCAAATCGTTATATTAGACATTATGATAGAGATTTCACTGCAAAAAACTGGCTTATCACTGGATATTTACAAAACATGTGTTCCAATCTAATAACATTTTCCAACTTTTACTGTAGTTCACAAACCTATTTTGTCATCCTTTTATCCTAATATGAGAGAGCCAATCATTACTACATTCATTCAAATATATTCCTGATTAGTAAATAACAGAATAAATAGTGCACAGCATAAACAGCATATTATGTGCATGTGTATTGCATTAGGGTAAAATTTTATTTCATTTGAATGATTTTTGGTTCTACAGGGAACACTCTAGTAACATATACATAGACACACACTTATAATTATAAGACTATCTTTCTGGGTAAGTAAGAATAAGTCTGAAAATCACATTCACTCATTGCTATATATCTCATGTTTTAATAATAAAAGCATAATCAAGATTCCATACACAATACATTAAAATGTTAACTGAAATTCTGGTTTTGCATCTCTCCTATTTTCTTTTTAAACCTAACTTTTGTAATATTACAATAGTTCTCTAGAATATCACTCATTAACCAGAGGAAATAGATAAACGGTTTTCCAACTAGGATTTCAAAATTCCTAATTAATGCTTAAATATACATTGTATTTCTGCATGTGTGTTGGACAAACAGCATACAGTAGAAGCTATGTGGAAGTCGGTAAATCTTCAATTGATCAAAGATGAAATTTTTTTCTTATTTATATACTATATTTATTTTCTCTTCCATTTTTCCTCTAAAAATGTATTATAAATGAGATACCAATGGAACAGCAAACATGCAGGAATACAGCATCACATCATATAATAATCGGAAAAATAGGGTACTGCACTCAGCCCCATACAATCTCCAAAAGTAAAATAGAGTATCTTTAATTAAAAGCCCCATAACTGATTACTATATTATTCCTTTCAGTCTTTACACATTAAGAGCCAAATTAAAACATTAGTCGGTTCTTCAAAGTTTAACAAAGTAAAATACATACATTTCTTTTGGTTTCACTAAATTCCAGAATGAGATACTTTATATAAACTTTCATAAACTATACTAACAGACACAAAAAATGCATCACCTAAGAAATAAGAATATATAATAGAATAATATTAAAGCATTTCATTCATTATTTACTTGTTTTCTGCTAGTCAAAAATATTGTAAACATTTCATAAATTGCAATACAAATCATTAAAAAGAGTTTTCCCTCCACTTCCATTTTACAGCTTTATGCATAATGGTTTTCTGTGGAAGAGACTGTTGTTCCAATTGTTCCTAATACTAAAATATTGGTACAGGATTGTGAAATTAGGAGACTACATGTTCTAAAAAAATGTATGAAATATCAAAGGGAAGTAATGAGAGGTAACAGCTGGATGGGGGAAATACTGCACGAAACTGGGATGGGGAACTTTGGGAATTTGGAGATAAAAGTAGACAAGGGTTTTTGGAGGAAGTAAGGCAAAGAATTGAAGATACTGAGAGGCAAGAAATTTGGGCTAGTTTTAGAGAAAAGAGTACTTTAAAATTGTACAAAAAAATTAAAAAGGGGTGGGCGAGACAAAAATATGTGAACTGTTCTGATAAATTTGGAAGGGAAGGGCTGACCTGGATGTGAGGAAGAGTTTTTAAAGAGTTTGAGAGGATATAATGGGGAAAGGTGTGCTATGTGCAAAGAGCCTGAAGGAATATTTCAATGTTTATTAGAGTGTGAAGGGGTAAAGAGATGGAGGGAAGGTATATGGGAAGCCAAATGGTATAATTACAGAAAGTATAGCACATAGAATGCTGACTGAATATGGGGAAAGAGAGAAATGAAATGAAAGGGAGACAAGGATTAGAATAGTTAAGGAGGATGAGAGAATTGGGTTATAACTAATTGATAAAATAATGCTAACAGGAAAAATATATGAAGTGGATTTTTTTTAATCTTCTTTATTTACTGCATGCTCCATTCCACGTCAACACACACAAGATGGCAGGATGACGTGCGGGAGAGAGAGGGGAGTTAATAATGCAGATAACCTGGGGTGTGTGTGTGTAATGAGGCCTTGTCTTGATGTTAGATTTATTGATATCATAAAGTGGGTTAAGTATGTTAATTTGTTAAATATTCGTAAATGTTTACTATAAAATTGGTAATTTATTGTGTTTTGTTTTGTTTGTATATATTTATGAATATTATATGTAGCAAAAACTGAGTCTTGAAGAAATTCCAGTGAATAATCATTGGTGAGTGGAAGACCAAAATATGGTAGGTAATTAATTGAAAATTAACTGTTTATACAGCGATATTATTGAAAAATAAATATTACCCAGCTTTTAAGAGTATTTGTGAAATATTCTATGAACTGATATTGATGTAAAAGCTGTCACCTTAGTGGTATATTACATCGCAAATGTGCTTGGGTTATCATATGGAAGCATTCAGATTTGGTTCATTTTCAACTAAACAGCATACCTGTTCAACGGACATTGGATTTATGATCTTCCAAATTCTCTGTTTTTCTGGCTATAATAACCTTGAAAATGTTCAAAATGTCCACGTAAATGAGAGAAAAGTTACATGACATCAATAGGAAATCAACATCCTGCAATAGGCACAAGATCAGTGGGTATTTTTATTAAATTTTGCAAGACATTTGACTCAAGAACAATGGAAGAGCTCTTTTCATAGATGAAAGTCAATTTAACTGAAAGTCCCCAGATGAACATAAAAAGTTCCAGGAAAAAATTCTGACTTCAAGAGTATCTTTTGGAGATGGTTTCCAAATGACATGAGGCACCAATACCCAGATTTGTACCTACCTATCATTAAGAGTAGACCAATTAGAGCCCAAAGATATATAAAGAAGATTTTCACTGAAAATGTGGTCATTTTTGCTCTATTTATCATTGAAAACTTCACTGATGCATGATACTACCACATGAGTCATGCAGTGCAGACCTAAATCCTATTAATGCCTGTGAGTCATGCTTGTTCATAAAGTTTGGAGTTGTAATATCAAGACTTTGCAAGATCTGAGGCCTTCATGCCTTATGGTCTGCAACCAAGGATTTAAGCATTACATGCGAAAACACATTTTAAATGCTCTTTTGATGTGTTCATTTGCATTGTCATTAAAATTTGCTGTATGTTAAGTGCCACTTGACCAGTGATTACAAGATATTGAATTTAACAATTGTGACTTTATATGTAAACTCAGGACCTCAGCAACAAATTTGGAGGTGAAATAAATCCCAAAATTAGAAAAAAATTTTGTTAAATGATATATGTATTCTATCCCAGAAGAAGCTCCCAAATGTTGATTTTAAATCATAAGACTTGACCTTCTTTGGAAACTCAGCACACCAACGACACAGGTGTGGTAGCTTACAGATCCATGATGATATCGATTTATGCTGCAATTATTCTGGGAACATTTACAAAAGTTATTTAAAGTGTCTGCCTTGAACCTGATTACATTAATTTCATCATTATAGCAGTGCCTGTCAGACTCTGGCAAACATTTTATGCCTTGTCTCATTTGATCAAAAGCAGCAAATATTCTCTTAATCAGTTTGTCTTGTGTCAACTGGGGTTGGTTGTGTACACGACACACTGCAAATGCCCTCAAAGAATAACTATGTAGGAGACATCCATTCTCTATGGAAACTTGCATTTAACTGCAATACATTGACTATACACAAGAGTTACACAGCGAGGACATGGCAGTTTCCTGTTTTCATGTTCGAACTAGCAATGGATAACCAAAAATAATAAATAATTTCTTTACATATGATATTATCTATCAAGTAAAATAGTCATTTGTTTTCTTATGGTATTAGATATAACAATGAAACTCCTATTAATATAAATATGTTAATTGAACAATTTTGCTCTTTGGTTTCAGTTTTTAATTTTGATTTCCAATGTTAAGAAAATAGATTTTAAAATTAGATCACTGCTTGGTAGCAGTATTTTAGCAACATGTTATCTATTAGATGTCTGCCAGTTATCTTTATAGCTTTCTTTGCTTTGATATCAATTTGTCTGTCGTTCATCAGAGCAAGGCAATAAAACAACATTCTTTTTGGGGCAAAATGTTGTCATAATTTGCCACCCACATGAAAATCTTTGTTTTTCAGTATTTTAACTTGACAGTTTTATATTAATTATATTTAATTGCTAGCTGATATTGCTCTTCAACAATGAAATTAAATATTGGTAGGTATTTTAATCTGCATGATATGTAACAGCAAGTTTATTTCACTTCATGTTATATTATTAGATTGAAGTAGCAGAATTTCTTATCAACAGCAACATTCTTTAAGTACATTAATGGCTGGCAACACTTGGTAATTCTTTTAATGATTTTTTTCTTCTCCTGTTCTTATTGTAGCAAGTTTTGTGACTCAAGCATGGCCAGCTGAGACTGTGCAAGATAACTTTCAAGCACTTATAGGGTACAATGCAGATGGTTTGAGAATGTTTTTTTTTATCATCAGCTTGCAAGCTGAAATTACAACAATTTCATGATATGTGTACATTATTACATGTATATTTTGATTTAAAACAATAATAAATGATACTTTCATAACAATTATTAATTACCTTCCTTTGGAAAAAAGATTAAAAACAATTAAATAGTTTTCAAAATAATCAAACAACCAAATTAAACAAAATATTCTAATAACAATGATTTTTCATTTAATTTATCTCATTACTATGTAATTGAAATGTAATTGTGTACAGTGTACACAAACAGGGGTACACAACATTTAAACGATACATCATAGAACATACGTGGCTTAAAAAATATTCCTTATAGAGAGATTTCTCTCTCCTCGAAATTTGTTGCTGAATTTCCGACTTTATCTATAAGTAGGTAGGTAGATTTGGTATGTATGTGTATATATATCATCTCAAAACAATTAAATTGAAAAATAAACTCAGAGTAAATAGCAAAACATTAAACCAGAATGTTTTATTGTTAAAGGCAATTAAACACACTCGAGAGCATAAATGAGAACACACTATTTTGGGTAAAATAACCTTTCTCAAATACAAGTGAAGTAAGATGGTCAAGCTGCTATTACACTAGAAATCATCATTCATTCATTCTGCTTGAAATTTTGCCCAAAATATTTTGTTTTAATTTGTGCTCTCAAGTGTTATATTTTCCTTTAACAATAGTTGTGGTTCTTTCCTTCTCTCTCTCTCTCTCTCTCTCTCTCTCACACACACACACATGCATCGATTAAGTGATTCATAAATATTGATGTAGCTAAAAAAAATAAGAACCAAACAAGCAGAAATGAATAAAAGACTAAATGTCACATAAATATAACACACACATACATATTTTTAAAACAATTCACATAGAAGATGAAAATTATGGTGATTGATTTTTATAAGTTTTTTGTTTGAAATATTGCCAATTAAATAAATTATAAATTAAAAATTCCAATAAATACAATAATTTTACAAAAGTAAGTAAACCATGTTTTTTTTCCTTGATTAATTTTTTTACCTGTCAGTGCATATTTTATGGAATAGCAGTTTTTTGAGTTGCTTTATATACCCAAAATTTTTTACTGCTGCTGCTTATTGCACAGCTGCCATGCCAGTGAACATTTTTCATTTAACCAACCAAGTATAAAGAATATTTATTAACAATGTAGATATTTATGCCATGTATGGTGTCTGGGAAATGACTGCAGAAGTTTTGTGGATTCGACAGGGCTTTCTGCAAGCTGATATAATAAATATTGTTTAAGATGAATTGTTGTGGTTTTAAAAAGTGAAAATGCTGCAATGATTGCACCTATATACTCAGAAAGAAGCATAACATGGCAGTTATGTTATGCTGTGAACAATCAACAAATTGCAGTCATGTCACCTCTGACTTTGAGGTCACATAACACTTTGTGTATTGTGTCTTTGATGCTAAGTCAAAACTTCAACACCTTGAGGCTTGTTGAGTTGAATTTATTTCAATTCATTTCATGACTTGTAAATTACTAATCAGCTGCAGGTCCTATGCTCTCTGCATAATTTCTATTTACTGCCATTTCCAATTAGATTTTATTTTATATAGAAACTGTCATAACTTGCTAGCCTTTTTGAAATGTCTTTTATAGCTATTCTTCTATCTAATTTAAGCCACTTTAATTCTTTATTTTTATCTCTTCAATCTTATGTCTTCCTACATTAAAATTTTACATATTTGTATGTTTTGTCATTTAACAGCAGATGATGTGGGCAAGGATGCATACAAAACATGTCCAGAGTAAATCTCTATTAAGTGAAGCCAAAACAGAATGGTTTACATAATTCAACTCAGAAAATAATAAATTGCTTTCAATGATTTATATGTAATGTAATTTTTTTTACACAAATAGTGTTAGGTTAAGGCAGGGGTCTTGAATGGCCTGCAGACAGAGGTGGCCTGCATTTATTTTAAGAATTAAACACTTAACATAAAAATCTATTAGTACACAATTAGCACAGTACAATATATAAAATAAAAATGTTATTTAATTTCTCTAAAATAACAAGAACTGGAGAGGCAGAAATAGATAAAATACTTAAATAATAACACAAATATCACTATATTTTAAACTGCTTGTGTTTTTCTTGTCTTCTGCCTTTGATGAAGAACATAAGTAGTTTGCAATATAGCTATATTTGTGTTACTATTTATGTGCTTTATCTGTTTCTGCTTATATATGTATATAAGAAGATCTTATGTATACTATAAGAAACTAAGATCTTGAAAAACTCATGCATTTGACACAGTGAATGTCTCACTTCAAGCAAATGACAGGAAACTCTGAAAATGATGGCTCACATTTCTACTGCATGATTTCTACCAGGCAGGACTAAGGACAACAACCTCTGTTGGTGCTGCACAGAGAGAGAAACCCTTGCACACATCCTTAGTTCCTGTCCTTTTGAAGAAACAATGAAATTCTCGCCATCACAGGATTTGCTCAATGATCACAGGAGAGCTCTGATTGAGGTCATCATTGAGATCTTCAAAGAAGTTTACTGTCTAGTAACCAATAAAGCTCAAGAAAAACTGATATGATTGCTATCTCATCAAACAATAATTTGAGTTATATAATAAATAGATTCCACCATTACATTAAAAAAGCATAAGGGCCAAACTGAGGAAGTGAATCAAGAAAAAATTAATATCTATAAGACCACAATACCATAAGAGAAGTATAAACTTAAGAAATCACTGACCTCATAGTAAGAGTCTGTGGTACACATTTTCACTGCCTGGAAAAGGTATAATTTACAGAAAACAAAGATAAAAGAGATCATGATGTGTTTTACTTTGCAATCACCTTTATAATAAACAATAACTATCTTTATAGAAATGTTTTAAACAAGCTCACCATTTCCTATGCACATTCCCTTTATATAAATTTGTTTTCTTTGTTTGTTTTTCCTCATTATTTTTCTCTTTTTTTTTCTAATTTCATTCATGTGTATTGTTAAACTGTGTTTTGTGGCAGCCCACAATTACAAGGAGCATGTTTGTCTTGTCAATATATAAACACACACACAGTTTAGTACAGATTAATGGCTGTGAGCGCCATAGAAATTATTATTGTAGACCATACTGTCTGATAAGCTGAAGACATTTGGGTTAAGGTTTAGAATCAAGAGTCTGATAGGAAATATTTGAGGACTTGAACCACCAATCTTTGGTGTACTGTGCAAATGTTCTTACCATCTGAGCTACTGCAACCTGCCCAACCTTAGCTGTAAATCTCCCCTATCTAAGTCTATTTACCCTGGAGATCTTTAAGGCTTCCCCAGAGATTTTATTTACAACTCAGAATCTTCGAGTACTTGTTGTCCAGGTTTCATAGTTAAGCACACTATTAGAGTTTATTTAGGTAAAATGTTATTATTTTTTCACAGCTGTGTGTTAAGATAAGGTTTGGAATCCAAGTCAGACAGGAAAAAGTTAAGGCTTTGAATGATGTTTATAGTTTACTATTATAACTATGCCTTTCACTCTTGACATTCATCATATAAAAGCATCCTCTCATTTCCCAAAATATCTGCATTCATTTTCCAGACACTATGTACATAAACATATGTACTATTTAGCAAGGCTCATAAGTAATCTAAAATTAAATAATCTTTCAACAAGAAATATAATTTATTAGTGCCTAGATTTTCATTTTGATTAATGTTCTTATAAACTTTACTGGCATATTTCTATAAGTATTTTATGGCTCTTTACTCTTTTTTTAAAATGTTTCCATTGTACATTATTTCTGCATTTGCCTTACATTTAATAAACACAAGACAGAAAATTTAGCTTTCACTAGTACACACAAAGCCTTACCTCAACAAAGCAATCAATGAATATATCATGATGACTAGCATATGAAAAAGAAACATCTTTCAAATATTTAAAATATAAAATAAGCAATTTTATGTACAAATTAAAGAAAAATTAGAATTTTAATGTACAGATTAAAATACATGTAATAAAAGCTAAAAAATTTAAATACGCCCATGTCTGTTGAAAACAGCAAAGCATTTGCAATTATTTGCCAATTTGCCTTAAAGACCATGCATTTTAAAATTTTTTGCAAAAATCTGAAATTTAAAAACTGTGAGGTGTTTTTTCTGCTGAAGTAAAAAATTTGCAAATCTCAATAAAAACTTAATCTCATATCCATTAAAACTTTACACAGCAATGAGGTACATATAATATCCATTCTGGCTATGAGATTCTTACCAAATACTTATAAATATGCAGATAGAAAAAAGAAATAGTTTTAATTTATCTACCTTTTTACATTTCTTTTAGCATCAGTTATTGCTATCTAGTTATATGAGGGCCACTGAAAGTTTTGAGAATGGATAACAAGTAGTTGTAACAAGTCAGTATATGTTTAGTCTGAGCATGCTCCGATAACAGTTGTTGCTGCGCCAGAGACTAGGATGGAGCTCAAGCAAGAGCATTTACATGCTATGATTTACTACAACTGAAAGTTAGTTTAGTGGAGAAAGAATGCATTGTGCATTTAGAGGTCTTTGCCCTTTGCAATCCACAATTTATTGATGGTTGGCAGATTTTAGGAGAGGATGGAACCCACTTGAAAATGAAGACTGTGCAGGACAGTCCACTACAGTAACAACGGATGAAAATGTGATGAAAGCAGAGTATACATTGTGGGAAGGTCATTCCTGTACACATTATGAGATTTGAACAAACCCTGGATAAAGGATTGGCCACAATGAAAACAATACTTGAAGAAAAACTTCATGTCAGGAAACTCTGCAGTTGGATTCCACACCACCTCACAGATGAGCAGAAAAAATCATGCCTATGTTGGTGGCAAAAAATATTGGAAGATCAAAAAACATATTTAAAATCATAAAGATGACTAAAGCTGGATATACTGGTATTATCTAGAAACTAAGTGACAATTATCAATCTGGGTCTTCCCAGGAGATGGACATCCCCCCAAAAAAAATATGCAAGTAAGAACTTTTTGCAAGAAAATGACCTGTTCTTTCTTCTCAGCTAGTGGCCAAATTGTGACAGTGACACAAAGCGGCTGCTCCAAGTCTTTAATGTACTAAGAACAAAGTGCTCTAAGAATAGTCTACATGGAATTCTGTTTCACCATGGCAATGCCTCTGCCTACACTGCACTGGAAACAGGAGTCAGAGTCAAATGTTTGACCTATATTTCCTACAATCCAAATCTGACCTTTGCATTTTTTTACTATTCCCAAAATAAAAGAACAAATTTGTGGTCAATGATTTGAATCACCTTAAACTGCAGTAGCAGCACACAAAGAACATAATGAATCCTATCCAAAAGAAGCATGGCATTCAGCATTTACGAAATGGTTTGAACATACAAATTGTATTGAATGTAATGAAGAGTACTTTTAAAAGAAGCAATATAAGATCACATTTTTTAAAAATTTTATTGCTTTCATTTTCAAAACTTTCAGAG
The DNA here is from genome assembly GCA_030762175.1 of Metallyticus violacea. Classification (NCBI taxonomy): domain Eukaryota; kingdom Metazoa; phylum Arthropoda; class Insecta; order Mantodea; family Metallyticidae; genus Metallyticus; species Metallyticus violacea. The sequence continues at coordinate 9,142,285 of CM060842.1, read as the reverse complement.
TGTCCTCACTTCATTTTGTTTCAATTATGGGAGTAATTAAAAATCCTGTACACTTTGCAGCAGTATGATGCAGTTGTGTGCAATGCACTGGATTCTTAAGCACATGTCAGTGAAGTCCCAATTAAAGTAATGGTAATGTATTATGTTATTGTCTTGGTATGTTGCTAGTAAAAAGCAAGTAATTATACGTAATTGGACTTAGTGTCTCTACTCCTCTTCTAGTATTTTTTAGCTTTTGTTGTTATTTGCTAAATTTATAATAAAGTTTTGCATTTGTTAAGCAACTCTTCAATGAATATTGTACTTATGAAGCTGTTGACAATGGAGTGGTAATATATCCTAAACTTAGGTATTCATTTTTTACACTTAACTCCACTTACTTACATAAAAGTAAGATGCATTTTGGGAGAATCTCTCCCATCTTCAGTTGCTTACTGAACCGCCGTTACTTGAAATGATGGCTAGACAACCGGATGTTCCTGTGGTGGCCTCTGTTGGTTGAAGTAGGAAGTTGCTGAATTCATCCATAGGAGGAAACTGGAAATTCATTAGATCTTCTCTATTTTTAATATGAAAATTTTTTCCTAAGTGGATAACTCCAATGGGTTGTGAAGATGTTTCAGCAGTTTAATTCCCAGTTTTATTTCACGATTTTTAGTCCAAAAGTGAGCTGCTACTGCTGATTTATCCACCTGCTTAAACCGAAAATTTCTAAAATGTTCTTTCCTCCGAATTTCCAAATTTCTTTTTGTTTTGCCTATGTAGCTCTGTTCACAATCTGTGCATTTTATTTCGTAAATTCCTGATTTTTGTTCTGTTGGTATGGAGTCTTTTACTGTGCAACCTAATAAATTCTTGATGTTGTATCTGTTCTTTGGGGCTAACATTATCCCATGTTCTTTGAAAACTTTCTTGAACTTGTTGTGGTAAATTGGATGGTAGGTGAAATTTTTGAATTTGTATTCTTCTTTTGTGTATTTCAGCGTGGAAACTTCCCTTATCCCTTTTTGTCTTTTAGATTTATTGATAATTTTTATCACTGTGTCTTTGTTGAAACCATTGATTATAGCTGTCTTTATTATTTGTTTGTATTCTATTTTGTACTCTGCTTCTGTGAGTGGATTATTCATCAATCTGTGTGCCAAACTGTGAAACACTGCATATTTATGTGGAATGGGTTTATAACTCTTATTTTTTATGTAGTTTTCTGTATGTATTTCTTTCCTGTAAATTCCAAAATCAAACAATCTTCATTTCTTATAATTTTTAAATCTAAAAATGGTAGCCAGCCATTTCTTTCTTCTTCTATAGTACATTGTATAGATTCATGTTGCAAATTAAGAAGTTTCAGGGCATCTATTGAGTATTTCTTCGGTATTATTGCAAAAATGTCATCCACATACCTATACCATGACTTGAAAATTAAAGGGAAGGCTTTTGTGATGGCATTTCAAATGAGCTCATGAACATTTTAGGAATATTCAGTTTAAGCAGGTGGATAAATCAGCAGTAGCAGCTCACTTTTGGATCAAAAATCATGAAATAAAACCAAGAATTAAACTGCTGAAACATCTTCACAACCCATTGGAGTTATCCTCTTGGGAAAAAATTTTCATATTAAAAAACAGAGAAGACCTAACGAATTTCCAGTTTCCTCCTATGGATGAACTCAGCAACTTCTTACTTAAACCAACAGAGGCCACCACAGGAACATCTGCTTGTCTAGTCATCATTTCAAGTAATGGCAGTTCAATGAGCAACTGAAGACGGGAGAGATTCTCCCAAAATGTGTCTTACTTTTATGTATGTAAGTGGAGTTAAGTGTAAAAAATGAATACCTAAGTTTAGGATTAACTCATCAATGGCTTGTGATTTTCCTTATGATCCAAATTCTAGCATGCCACCTCTTCCCAAGTTTTGCCTTCTAATGATATTCTCTCCCTTTATTAAGAAGTTAATTTAACCTAACTCTTGGGAAGGATGTGAGTTGTGGAGGAATGGCTGAAGTTTAATTATTCGAGTCATTTGTGCTCACATTATTGAAACAAGGATTTAGATTGCAAGTATAGATAACAATTAGCCCAGCTACAACAAAACAGGAATACTGGTGGCCATTATTAGAAGCTTTTTTCACTAATATTCACAGTGTGCTCGGATTATACACAAGCCTACAATATTTACTTGAGCAGAAAGTTAAAATTGGTACAAATACAAATTTAATATTTTTAAATGCATAATAATTGCAAATAATACAGTCATATTTTAAAAAATTCATAATTTTAAAGATTAAAAATGAAACTAAGTTGTAATATCAGGCTTTTTATTTTCCTTTACATACTCTCTCTGCATCAGATTGGATCACATGCTATCAGCACTTCATGTTCAAACCTTAACAATAAAGTCATAACCTATATGAGAAAATGAGCATGAGTCGATGACTTAAAATGGACATCACAATATTGTGAATAGTGTAAACGATAACACAGCCTTGTCATTCTGGTCAGTGTTCAACAATACAAACATGTGGTGGCAGGTTCTTGGTGAGGATATCCCAAGGTACAGCAGAAAGAGCATGATTTCACATACACACAAAAATATAATTAGTCACACAAAAGAGTTCATCTCTCTATTTTGTACATTGGCATTTCTTTGCAAGAGAAAAATCTTTCAGATTTTCTTATGATGTACATTACAAAACTATAATCTGTCAACTTTTGTTTCATTTCAATCTATTAGGTGTAAATTAAATTTACAAAAATAAACAAATTCATCTTTTAACCTTTCGCTTGAGCTGAAGGCGAGATAATGTTTTCATATTTCTATGGCTTTAGCCTAATAAAGATAAGCCCTAATCTTAATTCTACTGAAGAGAATTATGTACCAATCTACAACCATATACAATCTGAATAAAAAAACTGAGATACTAATGGAATTCGGCATGTCAACAGACCAAGATGTATTTTTATTTCTAGGTGAATGCACAGTGCTGTAATGTGTTGAAATATAGTCTCCATATTAGAGCAATAGATATTCATTTTTAAATGCTGCATTCAGAATGCATTTATGAAGAAACACAGGCAATTTTTATACAGAACTTTATGGAGAGAAATGCTCCACATCTCTATAGGTATGAGGTTTGGAAAAAAAGTAATGGTAAAACATTGATAGTAACAAATGAGGGCACTGCCACTGCTAGCATTGGTAAAGGGAGGGCAGACCAATTCAATCTATCCATTGCCACTACTCCAGAATTTACAGAGTGCAAAGTTACAAAATAGTGGTGTTAAAGAGCATATATATCTTGAAAAATTGTTGATGGCTATGATAACTGATAAGCAAGGAAAGGAAGAATTGGCATGGATGCACACATGTGTGTTATTTCTAAAAGGCTTTAAGTATAATAATCTGGAAATAAATACTATGTGTAGGGATGTAGAAGGGAAGTGAAGTGAAGTTTGGTGCAATGCAAACATAGAAAACTGGTGAGAAACTATTTGGGATCTAAAATATCATAAATGAAAGATTTTTTAAATTGCACTTATGAAAGATTGTTTAATGCCCTTTTTAACTACTGAAGCATCACAGGCGGTGGACACTGATGACACATGAGATGAAATGATAAACTGGAAAAGGATTTTTTTTTAAGGAAGGAAGGGTTCAAGGCCTAAGTTTGCAGGACCTTCCCAGCATTTGCCATTTATGAGGATAGAGGAAAACCTGGAAAAAACCTTAATCAGGGAGGAGGGTCCTGGTTAAAATCAAACCCCAGACCTCCCGCTCATGAGCCTGCTCCTTAACAGCCTCAAACACCCATGGCAGTTTATTGAAAGATGATACTGTAGCAGTTAGACGGTATGACAGAAGCAAAAATATGAGTGAATTTTCAGGAAAAGTTAAGGATTTTTTTAAATGGTGTTTAATGCTCATTTTTACTACTGAGGCACCATAGGTGGTGAACACTGATGATGATACATAAGATAAAATTATATATTGGGAAAGGTTTTTAAGGAAGGAAATGTTCCAGGCCTAAGTTTAGGGTACCTCCCCGGCATTTTCCAATTATTAGGACTGAAGAAAACCTTGACAAAAACCTCAGTCAGGGAGGACAGTCCCAGACCTCCTGCTCAAGAGTTCACGCCTTAACGACCTTGGCCACCTGTGGCAGTCTAAGGAAGAGATGAGGACAGTCATCTATTATGAGCATTTTATCAGGACACAGTGTATGGCAATGTGATGTAGGTACAGTTGGTGCACAAGTTTGCTGAAGGACAAACAAGCATCTGTGACAACATTGGCACAGTGCACCACATTATTCATAATGTGGTGGAATACCAAAACATGTGTGCTTGATTTTTCTTATTATTTACAGATGCTCTTTTAACATCTCAGGTCATCAGCATCCCATTCAATTAAGGGAGTGAAAGGGCTGGTAAATTTTCCTCAGAGGCTTCTTCTTTCAGGCTTGAGTTTGAGTGTACTCTGTAGGTGCCATGTTAACTTACTCCTGATCACCTGAAGCAACATTTGCTTCACATAGAAGGAAATGCTTTTTTTAATTGAATCATGATAAATGATGAATGTTGGGTGCACTGTTACCCTTCTGAGATGAAAGTGACATTACTATTCTGAGGAGAAAGTGACATCCATGGAATGGAAACATTGCACACATGAAAGAAGTTAAAACCACAGGGAAAGTCATGTTAAAAGTGTTCTGGGATTCCAATGGAATTGTTGTTGTTGAGTTGAACCCCGAGAAAGAGTAAATGCTGATTGTTAATATACAGCCTTACTACGTTTCAAATCTGCAAACCATTACAAGTACCCAGGACTTCTAAGCCGAAGTGTCCTCCTCCTTGATGACAATGTTTGATCACACATTGCAATCCAAACCCGACTCCAAATTGAATGGTATCATTGAGAGCGCCTTCTTACAGCCCTGATTTTGTACATATCTGCTTCCAGCGCTGAAAAAGGATTTGGAAGGTCAATGTTTCCAGGACAACGGGCAAGACAAAATAGCAATGCAGCGTTTTTATATAGCTGGAGCCATAGCCATAGCACATTCAGAAGTTGGTACACAAATGGGACAAATCCCTCAACATCGAAGTGAGAGGTAGTTCATGAATGGAGGTAAATGATCTGTAAAGTAGATGAATGTAATGTAATAACAATAAAGAGCACAGCAAAGGGAAACTTATTTATTGAACATCCCTCATACTTCTTAGTTCCATTTCATGAACATTTTTCCTTATCCCTTGGATCCACTGATTGCCATTCTTATATGTAAGTTGTAAAATTCGTTTTATGAGGCATTAAATGGCAGAAAAATCTAATACATACACACACTTTTTAAATCATATCGGACATACTTCCTATAGTAACTGAATGTTTGAATTTAATGCAAGAGTATGGATTACCTATTACACCATTTATTTTAGCTCTTTACTAAGCTTTAAAAAGTCAAAATATCCAGGACAGAAAGTCATTCACCTGCTAATTGCAGATACTAGTGTATTGTTTGCATGCTTCTAGATGTTGGTGTGGCAAGGAATGAGGTTGCTGATTCTGCTGCTAAATCTTCTATTTCAGTGTTATGATTTTAACCATATGCTGCAAAGTCATTCTCTGCTGGTATGAAGAGTGATCTACTCTTTGAGAGCTCAAGCCTCTCTTATTTATCTGGAATACTTCTTGTGTAAATCATCAGGAAGAAGTAATGTTGACTTAAAAATGTTAATTGGAACTTGTACAGTAAAGCTAATCATATAATTAAAATCATACAATGATCTTAATTATAGTGTTGACTTGTTTGCACACAGGCCACCTACTTAAGGGTACTCCTCCCCTCAACATTCAGCATGTTTTGAGTGGCTGTTACTATTTGGCTTCACTTTACAATATACAATACTTACAATACAATACTTTTACCAAACTATTTTACGGTCATATTAGCAGATGACTCAATTGTCATAGAGCATGTTTTTTTATTTGGTGTTAAAATATGTGAAAATTGATTTAATAATATTTGGCACATTTATTTGTGCATATAACTTGTAAGATTTGAATGTTGCAAGCCAATTTTTCCCTCTTTCCCATCGGTCCTGGTGGTGTAGTGGTAGCCATACTTGTCCTCTAAACCCAAGATCACAGGTTCAAACCCGGCCAGGATTGATGGATTTTTTTGGGGTGTAAAAATGCTAAGTATGGCTTCCTTTGGAAGGGAAGTAAAGCCATGGGCCCAGTGTCCTCCATTTACAGTACGTAAAAGAACCTAAGCCTGAAAAAAAGAGGCCTCTGAGCAAAATTTATTGACCGTTTCACACCCTAAATTGAATGGGACACTGATGACCTGAGATATTAAAGAGCGTCCGTAATAAAACAAATCAATCAAATCCCTCTTTCCCCTTTTCTTCCCCCCCCCCTTTTCTTTTCTTAAATTTTTTTTTCATTTAGTTTCAACTTCATTTTACAAACTACTCCTTTTAAAGATCTAATCTTTAGCTTTATTTCTGAAGTAGTATTTCTCAATTGTGGACTGCATTTTAACTTTTCCTATGCAATGATTCTCAGGCGCTAATGATTGTTACAGTTGTGCTCTCTTACTACTACTATTATTACTACTACTACTTTACTATTTCTTTTAACTTTATATAAACATAAAAAGACATTGAGGGCCAATTCAGGGAGTAGGGAGACTGTTCTGATTGAGTTTATTGGCCAAACACTCCCTTGCAGACAGCTCTGTGTGAGCTGGTGCTTTTGCTAATCAATCAGCTCTTTCAAGGCTATTTTTGCAGACAACTTTCTCATGCCAAGATTTCCTTGTTTCTTTATTGTTGTTACTTGATCTACCTGGTTTATTTACATCATTTCTGATCATTACTGACTGCTCTAATCTGTCTTCATCAGTGATGTTTTCCCTCATCTTAGAAAATTGTTTAATACATTTTACACTGTCATTTTCTTTATAGCATTATCCCATAAACTTGAACTATTAAGCCCTTGATTTCCTTTCAACTCTTGCCATGTTTAACATCGAATTTAATGCTTGTTTGTTGCTCTAATTTAAACTCTGATATACTTGTAACGATCCACAAAAGCATGCAACAACAATCAGTGTCACTCAGCAAAAGACCACCACACATTGTTACAAGCACAGCTATGAGATCAGGTGACGAAACCTTAGTACGGTGTTTATACAGTGCTGCCAACATAAGCAGTTGCCAGACCCTGTATTTCTTCTTGTTTTCCAATTCTGAGATATTTTTTTTTTTTTTTTTTTTACATTTTAACTAAATAGGAATCTAGTACATGGAATAGTTCATTACGTAGTGATACCTTTAAGGAGATAATTTGACAGTCTGATAGTATAGGATTGTTAGCAGAAATGGAAAACCATTTTAAGTGGAAAAACATTTAGAGAATGCTAAATGCCTTCAAGCAGCAACATTTTATAAATATATAAAAATGCATTGTTACTGAGTAAAAAGTTTCCCTATAACTCTGGGCTTATGAAAACATTCTTTTTTTCAAATTTTGGCACCTTAGAATAAACTATACCTTCAGCTCAAGTTAAGTCACTGACATCTTATGTTAAATGCAAACCCCTGTGTTGACAAAATGTACTTTGGCACTGTTAGAATCAATCTTACATTTGCTTAAATACTACCCAACAAAGACCAGAATGTCAATAACGTTTTATCGCTGAATCACAGACAATGAGATTCCCTTAGCAGCTAGGATTGTGGTACTGCATTCTTGGGGTGTCTCCCCCACCATACTCGCTTTTCAGAGAGCCTTCTAGAGGACTATCCACTACGGACACATTACACGATTCTTCGCTGATAGTTGAAAGCCCCATGGAAGTCACATTGCCTAAGGTTTTGTTAACGGGAACCTTTAGAGGTAGACCATTCACAGATGGAGCAGAAGGTTCAATGTTCACTTCTGGAAAGGTATAATCACCAAGTGCTCCTGAGTGTAAGGAAGTGAACTCTGAGACATATGGAAGACGAGGCATGCCATTTGCATTAGCGACGTCCTGCTCAGAGGGCAAAAACATTCGACGATATTGGTGGTACCCCCTGATAGAGGATGAGACTGAATCTGGAGTACCATCCTGCAAAATGTTCACTTTATAGAGCACAGCTCATGCACAAGATTAATTCATACATTTTCTTAAGTTTTAAAACTTAAACTGCAAACAACGTGGCTTCTCATGTAACAGAAAAATATTTTAAACAATCAAACCTGCTGTTATAAGTATATCAGATATCCTTTCTTTTTGTTAAGACAATTTAATTTAGCAGATAAAACAATTGTCTCAAAAATGTTCATAATACAATGATTTAATAAGGATTTTGTGTCATCAGAACATGAGACCTGCCTATATATCTCAACTCATTTCTTATTTTTTTTTAATAATGTTTAATGCATATTTTGGAAAAGGCTGCACACATATTCCAAACTGAATTTTGCACTTATATACACTGTTTCTACTTCCTAATAAGCTATACCATATTACACAAATACAAACCATGCAATTAATGCTATCTCATCTTTTAAATGATCACAAACAACATTGTGTATTTTAATTGCCATTTAACATTAAAATATAAGATTTTCATATGGCTAGTAAGTAATGACATTCCCTTACAGGAAGTTGTACAAAGAAGGCACATGATTTCTGTCACCAGATGGTACAGAAGTAAATGAAAAATTTGTCACTATTACGCTAATTTACCTACCAGGTTAGTAGGTTCAATACCCAGGAAGAAGGAAGGAGGACTTGTCTAACTTCAGTATGTGGTCAAGAAGCTTCTCCTTAAAAGACTGTTTACTACTGAGTCAATGGATTTGCCAGCAGCAGAAAATCTGCACACAGCAAAGGGAATACTGGTTGTCAGTCAACATCAAGTACTCCCAGGAACTTTTAGGATGTGTCTAAATTGATTATGGCAGATAGACATATAAACTTTCATCACAAACCTGTGCACCATTATTCATAATGATTTGGATATGAAAAAGGTATGTATATGGTACTTAACACAGGCACAGAAACGATAGAAGGGTTGAATTTGTCATTGGCTACTGGAAATACATAATGAAGATCTGGATTTTTTTGAGAAGCTAGTGACTGGTTACGAGTCATTATATTACTACCACACACCACAGAAGAAAGTGCAATCTATGGAATGGAAGCATCCAAGAAGACCCCAGCTGAACAATTTCAAGCTGCTCTATCCACGGCAAGCAAATGATCATGTTTTGGGACACTTTAGATAAGCTGCTAATGGACTATTTCCTCATTAACAATTATTAACAATGAGATGTACAAGACTCTTACATGGCTTAGATGCAGAATTCAGCAACAGTGAAAGGGGAAGTGGTCAAGACGAATTTTTCCTCATGACAATGTGCAGTCACAATGCTATCTGCAAAGTTGGCTACATTCACAGAATTTTGCTCCATCTGATTATGCTTATTTGACAACATGATACACTTACTGCAAGGTAAAAAAGTTGGCAACAACAAGGAAATTCAGGCAGCTGTCTGCGAGTGGTGGCACAGTTTTGTGATACCATAATGAAGTTACCAGGAAGATTGAAATACAATGAAGTTGGTGAGGAGTATATTGAGAGATCCCATGAGTATTGAACCATAAATAAGGTACAAAAAGCTATTATTGTTAATCATTTCTCTATTTACTTTCTAACCAATTATGTTTTGTATAGTTCCATTGTCAAACTTTTGGTACTTCCTTATGCATAATTTGCAAACACTTTGCAATTTTAAAGTACAGCATGTTAGTAAAATATGAGCTTTCTGTTAGATGCAATATCTGAAATGTCACAAAATTTGGTTTAAAAATCTACCAAATTTTAAAATTAAAATCCATATAAGGCAACTGTTCGCAATTCTGTTGGTGGGTTTCAAATTATGTTGAGGATAACAGAATTTTGTTCACTTAAAAAAGCACATTTCATCTATGGTCATGTGTGGACAAAGAATAAATCATAATGGAGTGCAGTAAAACCTAGTCTTGCATGTAAAACTACTTTGGTGCATTAGGTCCTATATATTATAAAAATCTATAGTTTTCATAAAATTGTTTAAAGATTTGTATGAGTATGTTGCTCCTATTTCTCACTATATTTATGGATTATGCTTCATAAGGCATCGATTTCCATTAAAATGACACTTGGCTAGTGTTATTTTTCAAAGTAAGCTAGTGAAAGGATACAAATAAAATTATTTACTACAATTTTATAAGTAGTTTTAAATAGTGAGAATATTCACAATGAAATATAGTATAATACAACAAATTATTATTGAAGGAATCACTCAAATTTCACTAACTTTGTTCCACTTACTTACATATTTCAAAGGCTGTTGCCTTCATCTTCAGCATGGTTCCACTGTCTACTTTCCAGCGTGGTATTAATATGTTGCACTGTGGATTTTACGAACTTAGTAATGAGGTTACTATTTAGAGATCTCTCAAACAATATTAACCTAATCACTAAGAGAGACATCTTAATATCAGAGCGACATCTTAATACCATGCTGGGAAGCAGACAGTGCAACCATGCTGAACATGAAGGCAACAGCCTTTGAAACATGTCCAAGAAATGGAACAAAATTAGTAAAATTTAAGTGATTCCATCAATAATAATTTGCATTATTTACAACAGGTTTCCTGCTAAAACTGGACAGAGCTTAGATCTTAGTTAATAATGTAAACAGTAAATGAAGAATAAGTTTTCTACTTGCAATCATATTACTAAGCTTTGAAAACTTTCTTGAATAAATTCTCTTTGCTTTCTTTGAGTTTTTAAGTTTTCTGCATATATGATTTGTTGAAATTCTATCTTTTAAAATTTAATTTACCTATATGTTACATTGCTTGCTATTTCAGATTTTCTGCTAACAATTTATTCTGTTATAATCTCAAAGCTGCTTCATGAACTTGCATTAACAGTAAGACAACTCTTTACTGCATCAGCACACATAAAAACTGTATAAGAAAACTAAAATCTTAATAAAGAACGATGAGGTAGTATTTCAGATATATGACAGTCATATCTATATGCACTACTATTATATCACTCCAGAATATTTGATTGCACAATAAATACCCCCATTCAAAGTAACTCAGCCATGCTTAATGTGTAATTTGGAATTTTAGAACTAGCATTCAATTGCAAGAATGTTCCATTTTCTCAGCAGAAATCTCAAAATAAATTAAACTTTGTCAATAAACCTTAAAAAGCTCTAATAAATTTCAATTTCTTATCAAATCATAATCATCTACCCAAATTCCATTCTGCACTTAATTTACCTCATTTTAAAAATGGCATTCAACTGCAAGAATATTCCATTTTCTCTGCAGAGATCTCAAAATATACAAAATGTTTTCAATGAAAAATAAATTATAATGAATTTGAATTTCCTGTCAAAACACTTCCCCAAATTCCATCATATACTATATTTACTACTTCCTACATTATCTTCAACAACAGTATATTTAATATAACACAAAAATATTCTAGTATCCACTTTCTTATGAATAATCTCACCAGATTGTATCTGCTAGCAAGGGCTACCTCAGAATTCCGTGTGTCTCCTTCCACTGGCTGAAAGACGCACAGGATTGTCCAGGTGGGCACCAAAAACTTTCCAATCATGAACACAGCCACAATAACTGAGTAGAACACTTGAGTGTGATTGAAAAGTCCACTGCAGCCTTCCTTTTCTGTTCCAACTGCAAATAAAATTATACTCAGATTGAAATAATTTCACAGTGTAGAGGTATTCTATACAAGTAATTTGGGATAGGAAATGTATGGGCCTGTCTCCTCAAATTTCAAACCAATTGTGTAATAAATTTAAAATGAATTACATGTTGGAACTAATACATTAATACATTAGTTATATTCTTAATTAGCTAGTGAGTAAACTATGGCTGTAAGTTTCTACAGAACCAATACTATTGGTTACTGAAGATGTCATTCAACAGACTGGAAAGTAGTGTAATGTGGCTGTTGGCTATCTGGATAAGTTTGTCTATACAGTTCTGCAGTTGCTGAACTGTTAATTCCTGTTCCCCCATAAATAAGATGCATATCTGCAAGTTCAGAGAAGGTGTAAATGTTCTCCATTTTGCCTAACTGACAATCTGTAATTACCAAACATAGTGAGACTAAACAAAGTACTAATTTGAAATGCTAATTGGAACTTTTACGATGGAGTTGATCATATAATTAAGATCATTGTATGATTGAATCAAACTACACTCTCTTATTGGATCCACTTACTTGTTTCAATTTACCACATGTTTCACAGACATCTGCATCATCAGCTAACTGTCGACTGCTGGATAATTCATTGTGCTTTGATAATGTATATGCTAACTCTGTAGGTCCTTGCACTGATTTTAATAATTTTGCTTCATTCACTATGTGAAATGTGATGCTACTGTTGATTTCTCCATTTGGAAAGAAAACCACAGCATAGTGAATATGGCAAATTTATTAAAATTAATAAGGGCCTACAGAGTTAGCAACGTAGTTTTCCATTTCTGCTAACTATCCTATGCTATCATGTACATACCGTTAGTCAAGAAGTCTGATATTGCCATGGATGGCTGAGGTTGTTAACCCATTGCCCAGTGGCCATTTAAACCCCACGGATACCCAATAAACAAATCTGAACATTTAAATGATCTGCAATTTAAATTTCTATTACAGAACAAACCCTTATATTTTGCTTCTTTTTTATATTTTAATGAAACAAAAATTGAAAAGGACTTTAAATGCAGTATGAGTCAACTATAACAAGTATCACTGTATATAATTAAAAAAAATGGAGTGCATTTTACATGTCATATTGCAATTTGTGGAGCTAAGAGAGTTCTCTACTTTTTTGTCTCAAAGGCTACTACCATGCAACACTAGTATTTTAATGTTTTTAAGCATTGCAAGCTCTTAGCTGAGCCAGCACACACAGCAAGCATCATCCCTTGGCAGTGTAATTATTAATATAAATATTATTTATGTTTGTGTCATAAGCTGTAATTCCAATGTAAGAATTGTAAAAAAGAGAAAGCCTATGGTGTTTTTCCTTTGCAATAGCTTGAAAAATCAACAGGGTAACAAAACTATGCAATGTAAGAGGATTGCATGTGCACCCTCCTTCTTCTTTTTAGGACAGCTATTGAGGGGTAAATTATCTGATGGACCTTTAAACCACTCAAAAAAATAGTAAATGGAGCACAAGGTAGATAAAATTAAACTAGCCAATGGACAATGTATGCTTGAACTTTTAAAGTTAGGCATGAAGATTGCATGTGCCTTTGTGACTTTGTTGGCATTGTTAAAACCAATGATTTTTTTATTCAAATTTAATATATAAGAGAGTGTTTGCTCGGCTAGGCAGGCAGTTCTAAGTTTTACACATGGCTAGATATCCGCAGTTCACTGGCAAGCTCCTCAGTACACAATTGTAAGATCTACACCCAGTTTGACTCAGTTAAGCAGTTTACAGTATTCATCTGTAAGTTTCACACTTGGCAATTGAGTTAATATTAAATGTAGCCAAGTCTATCACATGCAAAAACACCAGAGGAAGCAAAGAATTTGGATATAATAAAACAGCATTACACATTATGTGCTTATTTACATTGAACTCCTCTCCTGGTTCTACTGAGTACGAGTCAACAGAATAACTGAATATACCTTGAGAAACTGCTGTCATTGAAGTGTGGGCAATAACACCAAAGCGACCATTAATTAATCTACAAAACTGACATCAAAACATGAGGCCATTAGATGTGACAACAGATCGCTTGCAAAATTAATGCCCAACCTGGGGCATGTAGCTAGAGCCAACTAAGCCATCTCAATATCTGGTGCCCAATATGGCTGCCATATCCAACCACCTTTGGTTTACCGATGTGAGGCCAACACCAAACTGCTTCAGACTGAATGCATTAGATAGCAACATACTCAAGAAGGGATAAAGCTGAACTAAAGCAAATTTCTTAAGCTAAACTTAACTAAACTAACTAAATATTTGTTATTACAAGAATTTTAAGATTGTGACTGCAAATATGGGCCAGTATGAGTGGTATTAGTGGACTTAACAGCTATCAGCCTTTACTTGCCTCCTATTTGGTAGTAACAGTAAAATTATATAACAATTGGCAACTCAAAAGTAAATGAAGAACTATTGAAGATAATGTAGTGTTCTGGCAGAGAAAAATTAAAGATATACACATGAACATACCATGAACATGAGCTATATTAATAATGCATGTCAAAGTTTAAGTGTCCATGTGTGAGACCATATTATACAAACTATTCAGCGATTTGGATGAGATGAAATAAAATATACAGAAGACCTTAAACAGTATCCCAGATCAAGATTTCCAGAATTGTTTCTGACAGTGTAAAAAATGTTAGGGCAAATATATTGACTCAAATGGAGAATATTTTAATGCAGTATAAACAGCTGCTTAAAAAAACATAGTCCTGGTTGTAATCTTAAAAGAAGTTAGGAACAGTGAAGTTGTTACATATACAAATGAGTCAGTATTAGGTGACACTAAAACTTCACTAACTGATTAATTCTTCAGAACATGTTTCAAGAGCATTCGCTCTCATCTTCACCTGGGGACTGACTAACTCTAGCAGGTGACGTAGTGGCATCTGGTGGTTCCATTAGATAATGGAAGAGGAAGTCCATTGGTAGAATGTCAAAATTCATAACCCTATGTTTATTTTTTAAAATATAAACCTTTTCCCATATTGCCAAATCCTTGGGATTGGTGGTAGCTTTTAACAGTTTGGCTTCTCCTGCAATGTTATGATCATAAGTCCAAAAATGATCTGCAACCGCTGATTTATCCACTTGTTTATAAATATGGAGACAAGGACCAAAGAACACTTCAGAAATTTAAGATGTAAACAAGTGGATAAATCGGCGGTTGTAGATCACTTTTGGACTTACGATCATAACATTGCAGGAGAAGCCAAACTGTTAAAAGCTACCACCAATCCCAAGGATTTGGCAATATGGGAAAAGGTTTATATTTTAAAAAATAAACATAGAGTTATGAATTTTGACATTCCATCAATGAACTTCTTCTTCCGTTAATGGAACCACCAGCCACTACGTCACCTGCTAGAGTTAATCAGTGCCCGGGTGAAGATGAAAGCGAATGCTCTTGAAACATGTTCTGAAGAATTAATCAGTTAGTGAAGTTTTAGTGTCACCTAATACTGACTCATTTGTATAGTCCTGGTTATTATTAAGTGCCCCATCACACAACTCAGTTTTTAATACTCAGTCTATTATAAAAATATTATTCCACAAAAAGATTTGTACAAATGGTCCCTTATCCAGTGTTAACATTAAACAGTACTTACCGAATCTCATAACGGCATCAAATGCAAGGGCAAGAAGTGCTGAAAATTCATAAACTATAATGACACTCCAGAGATCCCTTTTCTGCGGACTTTTCACTGAAGCCAAGGATGAGATTCCTTCTGTCCTGTGAGTCACATAGATGGCAGCCAAAGTAAATAACTGAATAATGGCCACATCTGCTATTGAAAGCATGAACCAATAGGGACCTGCAAGCAATAAATATCTTTATTTAATTTCAATACTAATTCAATTTGGAATCTAATACCGTGAAACATATACTAATAATCTCTTTCAACTGTTAAATGACTGATGGATCATTCATAGAAGTTGGGAAGTAGGTGTCTGGGTTGACTCTGGTGGTTTAGTGATAAACTTGAACAAAGAGCTGCCTGCTTTCAGGATGCTAAAATTCATTAAGTTTTGCTCATGTTTTTTTTATATAAATCCTTTCCCATATATTTAATTCTTTTGATTGTTGAACAGTTTTTAATAACTTGATATCTTTTTCTATTTCATGGTTTTTATTTCAAAAATGTGCTGCCACAGTTGACTTTTGTATTTATTTGTTACGGATGTTTCTCTAATAGTTCCTTAATGCATATATTTCTCTTTGTTTTTCTTATGTAGATATTTTACAATTGTTATAATTAATCTGGTAAATACCAGATTTTCTCTTTGGGCCTGGAATCCATTTTGTTTATTTCAATAAAATTTTAACTCTGTATGTAGGAAAAACAAAGAGAAATAGTAGACATTATATTGAAGGAACATGGGAGAAACATTCGTAACAAATAAATACGAAAATTAGCTATGGCAGCACATTTTTAAAATGAAAACCACGAAATAGAAAAGGCACCAAGCTACTAAAAACTGTTCAACAACCAAAAGAATTAAACCTATCGGAAAGGATTTATAAAATAAAATAATTAAAAAAAAAAAAAGAGCAAAACTTATGAATTTCAACATTCCGGAAGGAGACAACTATTTATTCAAGTTTATCACAAAACCACCAAAGTCAGCCCGGATACCTACCTACCCAACTTCTATGAATGATCCAATGGTCATTTAACAGCTGAGGATTTGGGCAATTGTTCCACGAAACATGACCTGAGTTAATCTCCTTAACTAAAACTATAAAGAGTGTTCTAAATATTTGACTCAGAAGAAATTAAGTAATGAAGAATTAACCGATGTAAAAAATGTTTATTACTAAACAAATATTTATGATTAATTCTTTGTAGTATGTAAAGTGGTAACCTTTGCAAATTTAAAACAAAACCTGAGAATGAACAGTATTCATCATCATAATATGATGCACAATAATTACTATTTTACAGAAAGATTTAATAAAGCTGCTTCAGAAAAAGATGCCAATTCCATGGGTTTACTTTTGAACAACAAACTGCCAAATATTATGTTCCAGCTCATATTTCCATGTGTTTTTCATGTTCTCTTTGAAATGAACTGTAATATTTCTTTTGGTTTTGCCAACATATTTCTTATTGCAGTCATTACAGCTAATTTTATATATTCCTGCTTATTTACCAGGAGGATTTTTATCCTTTATGTTGGTTTTTAGGACGTTCATTTATTTATTTATGTATTTATTTACTGGGGTCAAAATTAATCCTTGAATATTTTTTTTTAAATGACTGGTGCACCCAAGGGTAGTAGGAAAAATTTCCCCTTCTTTGTAGCCTGTCAGGGTGGTGGAGTCATTTATTTTTTTCCAGTTTCCAAATATTCTATTGAATATCTATTTTTTGTGCTATATCCTGGCTCCATTCTCCAATTTATATTCTGTTTTGTTTAGGGGTAAGTTTATATGCTAGGCTGTTGATTATGGCAAGTTTCACAGTTTTGGATTGTAGCTGTTATTCTTCACGTAATTATCAATGTGGATATCTTCAGAAAATGCCAAATTGCAGCATATTATGGTTTTTAATGATTTTAATGTCCAAGATGCGAAGGATGATGTTTGCTTCTGTTTCCATTGTGAATTTAAATGAGATATCTTGCAGGTTAAGTATTTTAGTATGTGCACTTTCCATTTTTGATTAACAATCATAAAAATGTTATCAGCACACCTAGTCAGCATTTATACAAGAATGGGAAGGAATCAACCACTCACGTTTCCAGAGAAATCATATACAAATCCACTAAAAATAAAGAGAGGGGATTTTCCATGGCCAATCCATTCTATATAAAAAATGACCTATGAATGGGAAATATGTTTAGTTAATGTACATTAGTGAGGGAAAGATAATCTTCTATTATATCTTTTGGCACATTTTCAGATTTTAATAGGTTTTTTAAAATGGTGATTAATTTTGTTCTGAGATTGCTGGGGAAAAGAGCAATGGCATTAAAAGAGCCTAGCAAACCCTTATCCTAACAACATTGTTTTTAGTTTGGAATTCTATTGATTCCCTAATTCTAAGAAAAAGTTTACAGTATCTCCATGAGTACAGAAAACCAGAAAATTCCCATTATCACATTTACCTGAATATAAGACAAAAATTTTATCCCCACATTTACAATTTGAAAATTGGGAGTTGTCTTAAATTCTCATATTAAAAAAATAAAAGTCAATTGCGTCAATGTTTTCTTATTATACTTGCACTATTATTTGTTAATCATGGCACAGCCCCTGATGCTGTGATGTCATAGTGGCAGAGAAATGATGAAAATACAAGAATAAAGGTTCGCCAAGGGAATAATTTTTCATTACATATCTGTAATGCAATAGTTTGCAATAACCAGTATCACTTTCACTAATAACAAGAACAAAATTGCTAAATAAAATTTTCAGTGATTATTGATCAAAATTAACTTTCTGTATGCACATTAGAACATTGTAAATAATCACAGTTTTGCAATCAGTTTAACCAAATTTAAAAGTTATCTTATATTTGGGTAAATATTGAAATTGTACACATACTGCTTTATAAGATTCTGTTTATATATAAATATCATATACAAATTATCAAGATAAAACCTAGGAAATGGCAGTGAAATGTGAGATTAGTTAGAATAAACTTGTGCAATGTTAGGGCTTAATAGGATGCCCAGTTTGGAAAATTATTACACATTAATATAAAATCTGTTAATTATATTTTTTGTGATCATTTTAGAGGAAACTAATAATTGGCTAATATAATTGATATTATTATATGATTTAGTTGAACTACACACTCTTAATGCTTCACTTACTTGTCATAACGTATGGAACCAGTTTTGAGAACATTTAGTTCTCATCATTAGCCAGGTTAAACTCCAACTGCCGGATCATTCGTTGAGTTGTGGGAATGTGTATTCTGCTCTGGTGGTGTGTGAGAAACTTGTAGTTTATGTTTTCATCTCCTGCAGTGTTGATGTTCATTAGACTTTCTTTGTATTTATAGATGTAGATTTTTTCTCAGGTTTTCATAGGTCCTTGTACTGATTTTAATAATTTTGCTTTATTCATTATGTCATGATTTTCTGTTCAAAAATGATTTCTCTATTTGCTTGTACTTAATGTTCCTGAAATGTTCGTTTAACTGTGTGCCTATGTTTCTTTTTGTTTTTGCAATGTAGATTTTTTCACATTCTGCACAATTTATTTTGTAAATACATGCTTTTTTCTCTTGTGGAATACTGTCATTAACATTGTCTAGCATTAAGTTTATAACATTAAATCTATTAATCAGTGCCAACCTGATATTAAAATCTTTAAGAATATTCTGAAATTTTTTGTAGTCCATGGATGATAATTTAACTTTTAAAAAATAGCTTATCTTTTCTTGCTGAAAGTATTGTGGTTTCTTTGACATGTTTTTGTCTCTTGAATTTTTGTATCTTTTTGTGAACTAGTTCTTTTTTAAAACCATTTTTAACTGCTGTTTCTGCTATTTGTTTGTATTCATTAAAATATTCTTCTTTGCTAATTTGTAGGTTAACTAGCTGGTGTGTTAAACTGTTAATAATGTATATTTGTGTGCTGTGGAATTAAAACTGTCAGCTTTGATGTGGTTATCTATTATACAAGGACCTACAGAACTAGCAACCTGGGAGAAAATCTACATTTATAAATACAAAGACAGTCTAATGAACTTCGACACAGCCAGAGATGAACATAAAGTACAAGTTTATCACACTGCCACCAGAGTAGAATACACATTCCCACAGCTCAACGAATGATCCGACAGTTGGATTTTAGCCTGGCTGATGATGAGAGCTAAATGTTCCATACATTATAATAAGTAAGTGAAGCATTAAGAGTGTGTAGTTCAACTAAATCATATAATAATATCAATTATATGATTAGCTTCACCGTGCAAGTTCCAATTTACATTTTAATTAATAATTGGCTATTTGTTTATTTCTAACAAGCATAGTGGTTGCAGGATACTAACTAATTTCCTGAATCATTGCAACAAAAACATAAATATCCAGCCTGAGAAAGAATTTGTGTGTGTGTGTGTGTGTGTGTGTGTGTGAGAGAGAGAGAGAGAGAGAAACAGAATAGAGGAATAGTGTCTTAATTCTGGAGTGATGAACAATGCAACCAACCCAGGGCTGGACTGCCAGACAGCAGAAACTGGGCTTCCCTACAAACACCTTTCCAATGAAGCTAGGATAGGCATACAATAGAGATCATCAATCTAATGAATTATGATCAACATGCATTACGACTGTTACATGTAATACTTACGCATGCACTCAGTCCACGTTCCAGCAACATCTACCATTCCCATGAGAGCAACTGTAGTGCAATACAGTATGTATAGACAAAGAACTGGATTGATCACATGCTGCACAATGTCCTCTCGATGCAGTGTGCGTGCTGCAAGTGACCAGTGCAGATGGCAGATGATTGTAAATTGTAGTAGTTTCAGAAAACAAGCTGTGAAATCTAATTGTGGATATCGACTGCCTATCATGAAACTTGCTCCACTGAAACAAAAAAAGAATACGTTTTCCATCAAATACAAACTCTTGCGGTCAACAATAAACATTTGCATGTTTATACACATAAAGAGATCTGTATTAGGTGATGCTATACCTCACTAATTAAAAGTCTAACAAGTTTCAAGAGCTTTTGCTCTCATCCTCAATTGGGGACCAACTCAAGCTGGTGGTTTCAATATAAAATGAAACAAGAAGTTTCAAAAATATTGTACTTGTGAAGCTGTTGACAATGGAGTGGTAATATATCCTAAACTTAGATATTCATTTTTTATGCTAAACTCCACTTACATAAAAATAAGGTGCGTTACGGGAGAATCTCTCCCATCTTCAGTTGCTCACTGAACCGCCATTACTCGTAACGATGGCTAGACACCTGGATGTTCCTGTGATGGTCTCTTTTGGTTGAAGTAGGAAGTTGCTGAGTTCATCCATAGGAGGAAACGAATTTCATTAGGCTTTCTCTATTTTTTAATATGAAAATTTTTTCCCAAGTGGATAACTCCAATGGGTTGTGAAGATGTTTCAGCAGTTTAATATTCGGCTTCATTTCATGGTTTTTGGTCCAAAAGTGAGCTGCTACTGCTGATTTATCTACCTGCTTAAACTGAATATTCATAAAATGTTCTTTACTCCGAATTTCCAAATTTTTCTTTGTTTTGTCTATGTAGCTCTGTTCACAAACTACGCATTTTATTTCGTAAATTCCTTATTTCTGTTCTGTTGGTATGGAGTCTTTTACTGTGCAACCTAATAAATTCTTGATGTTGTATCTGTTCTTTGGGGCTAACATTATCCCATGTTCTTTGAAAACTTTCTTGAACTTGTTGTGGTAAATTGGATGGTAGGTAAAGTTCATAATATGATGCTTTTTTTTAAAAAAATGAAAGTCTTCTTCCATTTTGCTAATTCCTTGAGATTGTTGGCAACTTCAATAATTTGGTTTCTTTTGTGATGTTAATGGTTTGATGTCTGCTAATTCCTTGGATTTGTTGGCAGCTTTCAATAATTTGATTTCTTTTATGATGTTATGCAAAATTATCCAAAAATGATCTTCAACTACCAACTTATTCATCTGTTTATACAGTATATTTCTAAAGTTCTTTTGCTTTGGTCTCAATTTCTTATAGTTTTTCCTATGTATATATGATCATAATCCAACATTTTATCTGGTATACTCCTGCTATTTTGCTAACAGAATAACATCCTTTATGGTTCTGTTCAAAAGGTTCCCAAAGTTAAATTTATTTTGTGGAGTGAACACAATACCAAATTTTTTAAAAATTTTCATTAATGGTTTGCCCATGGAGGGTGAGTGAACTTTTTAAAACTTACGTCCTTCTTTATCACCACCATGCATGGTGCCTTCTACTCCATCTACCAGGCAAAAAAAAAAGCCAAATTAAAGATATGTACTGCATGTAAATATTACATATCTTTAATTCAGTTAGAAAGTGATCAAAATTGTGTTAGAATTCCACTTGTTCTTCAATAATTTTTCTTGAATATAAGGGGGGAGGAAGGAGGAGAAGGAGAAGAAGAAGAAAAAGAGGAAGAATAAGAAGCGAGAGATTAATTGTTGTGCTTCCTAGGGTTATGTATTTAATTTACATTTTACAGTTTTTTTATTGTCTGACAACCTCCGGCTTAAGGAGAAAGGGAGTTCTAGATTCTGGGAACTGACACGCTGAATGAGGTTGAGTAGAAATGTGTTCAGTGACAAGAAATAAACAGTAAACTCATATTCCAGGTTCAAGGTAGGGACAGGTATACAAAGCATGAGGCAATATGTTGAGGGGGGGAACAGAGAATTTTGAATAAGAGCATAGAGGGGAATGGAAAATCCTATATTCTTGTAGAGGTAGCCATGAAAGTTCATTTAGACCTTCTACATAAATGAATTTTTTCTAAAACTGCCTTTTGTGCTCTGTAATGGCAGATTTTGGCAAGATCATTTTCCCTTAACTTTGAATTAATTGAATAATAAAGTTCTGCTTCAACTTTGGAAAGTGTAAAATTGTTCAATTCAGATTGTGTAAATTTATTAGATGCTCTAAGCATTCTGACAGTTCATGAATAGCATCACTTTTATTATCTAGGTCTTTCTGGAATATTTTCCATAGATTTGGAACTACAAATGTTACTCATGGGAGACAGGTTTTACTATATCTTGAAAATTTGAGTATACAATTTTATTAAGTGGTATATTTGGCCAAACATCACTCAAATTTCACTACTTTTCAAATACCTACTTGGACATGTTTTGAAGGCCATTGACTTCATCCTCAGCACAGGCTCATTGTCAGCTTTCCTGCATGGTCTGCAGATGTCATTCTGTAGCCTTTTACGAACTTGGATATGAGTTAATTTTGTTTTGGAAGATTAAGACTAACCAGCTCATCTTGTATTTGAATAAATTTTCCCAAACCATTAGGTCTATTGTCTTCTGTATTGCTTTTTGGTGTTTTATGGAATTTATGGTTTTCGAATTAAGAATGACGTGCTATTGCTGATTTTCCCAAGAGTTTATATTTCACGTTTCTCATGTGATCCTTGAAATGAAACATATTACTTTTGGTTTTGCCTATATATTTCTAGTCAGTCATTGCAGCTGATTTCATATATGCCTGCTTGTTTACTGGGAGGACATTTATCCTTTATGTTGGTATTTAGCAGGTTCTTTAAGTTGTGTTTGTTTACTGTGGCCAAAATTACATTATAATTTTTTAATATCTTTTGAAATTTTTGATGCACTCAAGGGTGGTAGGTAAACTTTTTAAGGAAGTGTTCTTCTTTATGGTCTGTCAAGGTGGTGGTGCCATTGTATTTTTCTAGTTTTCGAATTGTTTTATTTTTTTTCACAACACATCCCATTGAGTAACATTTTTTTGAGCTATATCATGGATCCATTGGTATTCTAAATCATAGTTTGTTTTGTTTAGGGATACTTTTACTAATCTGAATGCTACGCTATTGATTATGGCAAGTTTGTGTGGTTTTAGATTGCAGCTGCTGTTCTTGGTGTAATTATCAGTGTAGATATCTTTTCTCAAAATGATTTTTGATAACTTTAATGTCCAAGAATGTTGTTGGCTTCTATTTTCCTTGTGAATTTAACTGTTGTGTTTTGCAGATTTAGAATAAATGAATGGTTTTTTATTTCAGTAAACAACTTTCAAAGTTAAATTTACATAAACAAAATACCTAAGAATTTAGCAGTACCAAATCTAAGTTTTCCCATACCTTAATCACCAGGTTATAGTATGGTAAAAAAGTATTAAAACAAATTACAATTTTCACCACTTTGTGTGCCCTTAAGCTCCTTGCTTATACTTCTCCTTTACTTTCCTAATTGCATTATTAACTTTGAGTTCAATTTAAGACCTATTAGTTTATCATGCCTATTTCAAGTCAATAATGAAATAATGGTCACATATTTTGGGGAAACACATTTGAGAGTAAGTGGGTCTTCCTATTACAGAAAAAAAGCCTTAGAATAGTCTCTTGCACACATTGCAGATATTCATGCAGAAACCTCTTTAAGCAATTAGAATATTAAGCCCTCATAAACACTTTTATATAATAAATAAAGACAATTTTGTTCACAACCATAATACCTATTCATGATAAGAATACTTGACAAATAGCAAATCTACATATAGAGTTTCAACACTTTCTTGCCGTCAAAATGGGGTTTATCAAAAATGCATTTTAATTACCATGAGAGCCTAGAAGCCTTAAAAAACAATAGTAAATTCTTCAAAGATGCTCTTAAAAATACCTGTGTAAAAAGGCTCTGTAAAGGAATATGTGAACGGCAATATATTATACTAATTCAAAAACATTGTAATTTATTTTATATCAGTGTATATATAATGGTATGTATATACCATTTCTTATATATTATATATAGAAGCATGTAAATTATTGCATTTACTGTAAAAGATAAATTTTATGTTAAGTCTTTATGGATGTTCTACAAAATCACAGAATGCTCTAAACTATTTTATCTGCCTAATTATTAATTGCATTCAACTGTTTTGAAATTTCATTTCAAAAGGTTGGTGGAAATGTTCAACTTTGCATTGTTCCCCTTGCTCAAAATGTTATTCTGAAGTGTGATTTTAAAATTTTCATCATAAATAATCAATAGCAACAGTATGATTGATTAGGCATTTTATAATAATCCTTAGTTTTAATTAATATAATATATTTCTATTTACTCTATCATAATCCTTTTAAATTTTTATGTATTATTTTGAGTAGTACATATATATATTTTATTATTATTAATTTGAAAATACATTTACAGTTAATATCAGAACCCTGTATATAGGTATTGCTTTTTAATAAATTACCTCTTAGTGTGAAGATCTTATCTTTAAAACAGTTAAAACTAGTGTGTAAATATAATTAAAGCCTTTTACAGCACCAGAGAATATTAACCATATAAATGGTTAAAAGAACATACGCCAAACTAATGTTAAACTGCAGCAGTATTATTATATTTGTGTTTATCATGTAATACCTTATACTTACAGCATTCTGCTAGCCAAAGTATTTCATATGTGTAAATATCCAAAATTTTGTTATGATCTTATGAATAACTTCATATGCCTTAATTTAATAAAAATTATTGAATGTAAGCACTCATTGTTTTTACTTCTTTTACTGAAGTTTGGTTACATGTTTATATTTATCCAGCACTTCAATATGAAAACAGATTTGTATCCTTACCATATAAATTCTTATGTATTTAGTTAATCAGATAAAACTTGTGTATTATTTTACCTTTGTACAACTACATATTAGCTTTAAAATTCATTACACTACTTTATCTATAGCAGCAACCTCCTGCTCTTTGACAATAATTATTATTATAAGTATGTCAATAAAGTTTATTGCTGCCAATTTTTCACTTTCCTTTTTAAAAATAGGAATAACTAACACTATGAGAAGTTCTATGTTCGTATGTCTCTATGACTGCTTCCCGAACTCACTGAATGCCCCAGGAACTAAACTATTACTAAAGTTAATTTTAATGAAGAATGATTTGAACCATTTATCTTAAGTAGAAATGTGTTTCCAATTTCACTATTTAAATGCTTTTCTTATGAATACATTGTATTTTCTGCAGCCTTACTCAATATGGAATCAACAGAACCAGGTTTACCATTTATCACTTACATTTTCATAATGATTCAAGCACGAAATAGGTTGCAAAGTTTAAAAGCACAAGATACATCAACATCTTATTAGTGCTGAGTAAACTGCTGCATTTTATCCAACTCTTATATCAATACAGCAAAGGAATTAGCTCAATTTGAATAAAACATATTATCTCAAAATATATACTTACCACACAAAACATTCTATTGCCGAGACATAAAATATGGCATAGTGATGCATCTGTGGATGTCGATATACGTGGTATTTAATAATCTTCATTATCACAAATATCAAGGTAATCGCTGCAGCTGTAGTTAGCAAACTTGTACGAACGCATGCCAAGGTGTCATATGGCTCAAAGCATCCTTTATTGGCAACATCGAGGGTATCGTTACCAAATTTCCGTCCTCTTGGCAACATTTTGTTTTCAATATAATAAATCTGAAAAAAGCACTAGTTACACAAAAAGAATCATAAAAGTAATATTCATGTTTACTTCTAGTTTTCAAAACAGCTTGCTTCCGTTAGTGGAAAGGATTACTATTTTTTCATTGAGCTGTCATGGTTTGTTTATAATGAGATAAGGATATCACTGAGAGAGAGTTGCACTGCTCGCGAATACCTACATTCTCTACAAGTTTACCACTATATTCTCATTGTTCTAAATTCCATTATACATATGATGCATTTATTACTTAATTATTTCACTCGCAACGTTTTAATTAATCAAATAAACCTCGAATAAGTCATACGTAAAAACTGTCAAAGTTCGATGACTGCCATGATGGTAATGTCGAAACGTCATTTCCGCCCTGCAGAGCTCACAGCGGAAAGAGCAAGGCTATCCAACCGCGGCACTAAAAAAATAAAATAAAATAAAGAAATAAAAGATAAGTGCCGAGGATATATCTATACTATAGCTGCTGCCCGGGCTTAATTCTTACAAAATAAAATAATGTTTGAAGAGCGCATGATAATTCCTATAATCGAATAAAGTTAAAACAAAACTGTTATAAATACTTTCAACGCACTTCGTTATTATAACTTTTGTTGTTTAAAATTATCTTTATTATCAGGCAACAAAACAATACAAAAATAAATCTTTTCAATTTTTTTTTTCCAATTCTGATAGCGCAGGGTTTGTAGAAATAAATAAACAACACATGAGTTACATATTTCGCATAAAAGAAAAAATGACTCCATAGGCCTAAGTACATAATTAATGCATTTCAAACATAAGAAAATTTTAATACAATAATTTAGGTTTCAAAATAGTCTTGAATTTTCTTTTCGGTGCGTAAATATGTAGATGTTTAGGTACGTCCAGATTGGTCATAATACGCATACAGTTTGAGGAGTTTGGAATCAGAGAAGTTGCTCTGAATATGGAGGGGGAAAAAGGGGAGGGGGGAAAGAAAAGAAAGAAAGAAATGTATTCGCTCTTCGCCCTCCGGTTCTTAAAAAACCAATTCTGAATTTGATCGAGATTGGAAATTTGATTCATAATTTTGATTTTTCATGTCAACGACGATGCAATTACAACTAAAAGTGGTTTATCAAAAATGTAATGTAATCTTTAATTTCGGTTTGACTGTAAAGAAAGTTTCACTCATATCTGTTAAACGGTTTTAGGAATTGTATAGGGAACATCATACACATACAAAAAATTTGATTTTTAATGTTTTAATGCTTCTAGATGTATAGCTATCTTTTTGTGATGGAGATTTGATTCCGAAAGTGTAAGATTGATTATTTCATCCTGTGAATTTGTCTTCCATAGAGAAATTTCCGCGCTCGTTTATCACAAAGGAAAATGACAGGTACTACGTGCCTAGTTAATTTTAACCATGATATTGCCCCAATTATCAATGCAGTAAAAGTTTCAGAACCTAAAATCCTTACTTTGGGGGGGGGGGCAACATTTAAAATAGACAGGAATTTTGCTTCCGGTAACACATTTAACAGGCGTAATATTAAATTACGTGTTATGTCAGACGTTTTAAATTTCCTTTTCTAAAATATCGCACAGAGTTAAAGCATTTCATTTGCTTTAGCAATGAGGAAGTTTATCAGAGTGCATGAAACACTTGCGTCCAACATGGACTTGTCCGTTTGTATTTACTGTATATATAAGGTAGTAAGGCTCTGTAGTGCTGTATGAGTGCAGATCGATATGATACCAGTGCTGCTGGCCTATCTTGCAATCCTAGAGCTAAAGAATGTTTACAAAACTACTTCGGTAATTTATTCCGCGCCTTCTTCTTTTTGGTGAACTAAATTGATGATCTGTAATCTCATTCATTTGAAAGTTAAGTCGCAATCAATTACACAGATAATTTTATGATAAGATTGCTTCAAAGTTTCCTACCTAGTGGTTGCTATAGGTAATTTTAATGAATTTATTATTACCATGCATCTCAGTCAGTTATCTGCCGAATATGTGTGCAAGTCACATTGACCGGCTAACGGCTAAATCCTCGCTGTTATCGATCCGTATCTCCCTGTTGAAGTTGATATTTTAAGGCGCTAGTCGGCTGTTGTCAGTCAGTTGGTGTTTTGCTTGCAGCGCTCTTAATGTGCAAGTAACTGTATTATATCCCACCACAAAAGAGTATGGTAGGGGCGACTCCTCTAGAGTTGCTAGTTGGTGCTAACCCGAACATTTCAAGGTTTAATTTCCCGTGATTATTGCATTTTTATGCGTTTAAAGCCCTCCAGGGAACTTCTATCTTGAGCTTGACGTTTTCATTTGTGGTTATTATTTGTAAGGAACTTGGTTTGAGCATGACTATAGGTTCCAAACCAATGTCTCGGAAGCTTGTTGAATATTTTGACCGAGATGGGTGAGAAGAGGCGCTAGGCGGAGCTTCTTTTCCATAAGCTCCGTTGTGTGTATGCACCACATGAAACTTCATCTCTCGTCACATGCACTCTTAGGAAAGTTTGCTTTGAGTTTTGTATAGATTGATTGTTGTTGCTTTACAATATTGAATAAAATGTTTTAATATGCTATTAGATAATTATGTAATTTTGTCATTGCAGTCATATATTAAATATGGGAAAACATGCAATTATTTCAATATAAAAATTATTACGTTTGAAGTAACAATGTTCTCATGCAGACTCTCCAGTAGCGATAATCAATCGTTTCTTTAGAAGTCCGTTGTTGCTAAATGGTAGGCTTGTGAAATTTCGTGTGTATTCGAGAAGTAGTTGCTTTATGAGGGGCGTTCCAAAAAGTTCTCGGGCTGCAATGAAAGTATCAGTTCATTGTATAATTTGATTTATCCTAAATTCCTTGTGGTTAGAATTCATGATGTGAAATATTTACAGGGATTAGGATTAGAGTACGTCCCCAGTGTCCAGCCTTTTGATTAGTTATCTGTTAAAAAAAAAAAAAAAAAAAAAAAGGAAAGGAAATACCCGGGCACTCTTTCGGGGCTGTGACATAATTGGTAGGGGTTCGCCGGATAGATTTTGCAAAATATTTTATTTTGAGGTATACTTGGTGAAGTAATGATATGTAAGATTTGGTAGCCAATTTTAGACGTAATTTTATTAGTTTTAAAATCTTGTAGTGAAGTGCTACTTTCATCACTACTACTGAAGATTTTTCATGTTCTTACCTCATAGTATTACAATGAGAATGTGTTACCTGTACGACGCTGTTACGATGGCCAGGGAGAGGAACTCTACATCTTGATGCACTCACGTCTCTCGATAGACTGATTCTTTTTCCTTACAAAATCCTCCAAACTACGCAGCTATACGCATGCGCAGAGCTTGGCTTTTTCTATGTTTCACACACGCTAAACGAGTGTACAATTAGCTCGATATTGTTGATTTCAAAAATATTTTACTGATATAATAATGATGGGTATCATTATTAGTATTTTAATTATTACACTCATTATTAATGTATAACATCCATCATTAAGCCCACCAAATGCCACATCATGTTGTAAACTATGTCCCTCTCGGAACACGCTTCTTGTCATTAAGAGACCCTGTTTCTCATAGCTTTTAACAAGTTAACCGGAACCGATTGCCAGGAACAGTCTTGCCACTTCTCTGCAAAAATCCCATTTCACATATTTATCTTATACAAAAAAAAAATCCCGTTCTTCAGAACTATATTTATGTAGTGGCATTGCTACGAAGAACGGTTAGCACACAATTAGACACAATAAGAGCACGAGGCAACATAAGGATGCACAACCACTCGCAAAACCTTCCTAAAACCAACTACAAGTTACTACTTGCACATGCTATATATCGCTTTGAAAAGTTCCTTTTCCCAGTACCAGCCGCGCTATGCGGGCCAGTAACTCAAATAATCTCAGCGTATATTTCATAATATATATTGGTATATGTAAATATTTTATTTCTAGATCTGTGTTGAAAATGGGAAAGGGCCATTATTCCAAGTTGAGCAAACATGTGTTCGTTTTAGCAAGAAAGTGGGGGAATCATTGTTACCAGAATTAATAATACATGTAATTTCACGCATCGTGTTTTCTCTTCCATAACTAATGTTTACAGTTTGTATTTACCAAACATGCCTTCCCATGCAATGCCATTATGTCAATCGTACCAAAGTAATGGAATTAAAACACGTAATCCACTTAATTCAACCAATTATATTTCGTTGCCTCGGCTATAATTTAAAATTCGTCGCACCAAAAACTCAGATCCTGTTTAGTCAATTGTTTGATTATTAATGAACGCGTTTTTCACTTCCAGTTTCTTGATATTCTTTAGCGTACTTTCTTACGCAAAAGAACACAGAAGATAAATGGAATTATCATGGGAATGATTTCAAACAGCGACAAAGTAAACAAAATTGATAAAAGTACAAATTAGCGCCACATTACTACCTACTTATGACTATATAGGAAGATTCAAAAGTCACCGCCCATTTTAATGAAAAATGCAACACAATGACATTAACACCTTATTGAAGCTACATAATGGTTATTATTTTAAAAGTGTTCCTCAAATTCTTCTGCATCTTTGTTGATACATGTCTGCAGACGATCTGGGACCCTTAGGTATACATGCTCGCACAATTGTATATTTGCATCGATTTCTTCAAAAAACATTTTGAATAACTTTTTTGAAGTCCTCAAGTGTTTGTGGTTTATTAGTATAGATTTTATTATTAACGTAGTCCCAGAAGAAAAACTATATTGGTGTAAGGTGTGGCAATTTAGGTGGCATTCCTATTGACCCTCGTCTTCCAATAACTCTATTATGAAAAGCTCATCAATAGTTTCGTACAAGTAATGCATATTGCAGTTCAGTGCCATCGTGTTGAAAGTACTGTAAGTTTAAATTATCGTAATGCATTTGTAGCCCTGGAATGACATATATAGGTAGCCAGAATTTCCAGGTATTACTCTACAGTGATTGTACTATTAAAAAACCAAGGTCCAATAATTCCATGACATGGGTTTCCACCCTAATGCCAGATTGATTCAGCTGCTCCTCAAAGACAATTCCACTTTTCTCGGTATACCAGTAGATGCAGTTGTGCCAGTTGACGGGGTCTGTTCATTTGAAAGAT
Organism: Metallyticus violacea; assembly: GCA_030762175.1. Taxonomy (NCBI): domain Eukaryota; kingdom Metazoa; phylum Arthropoda; class Insecta; order Mantodea; family Metallyticidae; genus Metallyticus; species Metallyticus violacea. The sequence goes on along the minus strand of CM060842.1, from coordinate 9,111,171 downwards.
ACCTCATCACTTCAAATTATCTTAGAAAACCACTGGATTTTTCATTAATATTCATTTAATTTAACATAACATTTAATTGAATCCTAAGATCAGGTTCACCTTCCAATAACATGAACACCTTTTGGCTAAAAAAAAAAAAAAAAAATTACATCCATTCCCAGATTCAATTTGTGGTTCAGAGAACTTCGGGGACGCTCGTAAACGCTATCTTCATAACTCGCATGCAGCGAGTGCACACTGCAGTGGGCGTTTTGCTTATAAATACAATGTGATCAAAATCATAAGCACCTGGAAAAGAGAACATTAGTGTAGAGTAATGGTGGCCGAGCGGTTTAGAAGGCGGTTTTTTCCCCCTCCCTGTATAAGCTGCTGGGTTCCCATTCCACAAACTTTTTTGTTTTATTGGTTTTATATGTATGTAGAACATTATTTTGCTTTAATGTTATATTTAACGTATCATTTGAGTTTTATGACATTACCTATGTACACACAAAAAACGTAATCACAAACTAACGTATTCTTTATAAATAACTAAATACATACATGAACAAAACATTTATCTTCTTAAGTGAAAACACAAATTAATGTCGGATATGTGAACCCTAGGCATGTATAACTGACCTCAATCTTCGGGGTACACATGATGTCAGATTTCTAGTATGGACGAGAGACTACAATGTCCCAGACTTCTTGAATTTGTGCCCACAAGCCATCTTTTGTTCTTTGTACATGTGCAGAGAATGCGTATGCAGCATATTGCATTTAGATAGATCAAATATTACAATATTCATTATAGTGTGTGTGTGTGTGTCAAAGCTGTGTATGGGAAACAATATTACGAAACTTGTCATAATATGCTACAAAGGTTTATTAAAAAAAAACAATTGTTTCATGCCGAGAAGCTAATCTGCGCTCTTAACCACTGCATCACTGCACATTCTGCCACAGAGCTAACGGAACACACATACAAGTCAGCATCTTTAGTACATACATATAACACAAGTGCTGCAGTGGCTACACAGCCTTGCTGGTTACTTTGTGAACCACGCACTGTCTAGAGTAGGATTTAGAAGAAGTTTGCGTTCAAGAGATTACTACTTTTTTTTTTTTTTTTTTTTCCCAAAGGTTGTACAAGACAAGGTATGTAACACTTGAATTTGGCCACATGTAAAATTCTCCAAACAGAAATTCTTGAAACTACCTGTCCGCAAGATAGCCCCTGAATAGAATTTTTAGGACTTTTGATAATCGTATGTAAAAGGTTCATTTTACTTCCATCATTTAATGTTGGCCTTCCTGATCTGAGGCAGTCCATTACAGATCCTGTATCCTCAAAACCTTTTCGTAAATTGCAGATTGTCTTCCGTGTTGTTGAACAGTGCTGAAATGTTTGTTCCACTCAATACTTATTAAATTATAGCCACATTTGTAATAGGTTTTTAAAGCAAAAAGTCTATCTGCAGTTGTAAACATCTTCACAACCACGTCAAATGAACATCGACTGTTAGATTGAATATTTACTGGTTACATAAGGCTATCAGATATAAATAAAAGATATAAGTGTAAGACGAGTAATTTAAACCGATTTGAAGGTCACAGCTGAATTTATCAATTTCTATTCACAATGGGCACTGACTTTTGCCGCATTTTGTATTTGTGATCAGTGCATTACTCGACATTGCTAAGTATTCTTTGTTACCAACATTTTGAAGTATTCAATAACTAAGACTCACGAAAGAATTTTGTTCGTATAATTTTTCAAAGTATTTCCCTTGGCATTGTATACAATAGATCATCCTTTCGAACCGAGCGGGGTAACTTGGGAATTGCATTCGGGAAATCCCCGTTTCATATCCCTTGGAGCCGGCCAATACTGTCCTTGGGTTTTTTCGTAGTTTCCTCTGGACGAATGAAACCTTTCTAGAAAGTTCCGTTCTCTCCTTTCATATTATTTCGTTCGTTCATTGTTGGATCAGTTACAGGGTCGAAAGTGGGATGGTGCTATGTGCGGTGGCTTGCGATTTGGAAAACTGTATCCCCGGCGACTAATATGAGCGGCCCTTCTAAGGGTCTACAAATATTTGAAGGGGGGTATTTACTCTTCTTCCGGAGGAGGTGTACACACAACCAGCCAACCCTCGAGCAAGGGTTATCTACAGATGTATTCTCCTTCATCCCTAAATACATTCTCTTGAACCGTTTCCAATCGTTTTCCGAATCTTCGTAAGCTGTAACTGTTTTTGCGCTGATCTCGAAAATTGCTCTTTATAGATAGGAAAAGGAAGAAGTCATGGTGCCAGGTTAGGTCTGTAAGGTGGATGCTTCAAGTGTATTTCATTGTTGTGTTGGCAGTGTGTGGAAAAAAAAACCGCTCCTTAACGGGAGCCAAATCCGGCGAATATGGCGGATGTGGAAGCGAAGGCCATGCAGTGGCGCATTATTGTTTTGAAACAGAACTTTCTTTTTCGCAAGGTGTGGACGTTTAGCCTGAATCGCATTTGGTCCAGTAATGAAGCGGAATACCCCCCGGTGATCATTCTGCTCTTCTAGAGGTAGTCTACGATCACCATACCTTGAGAATCCCAGCAAACCGTACTCTGACTTCTTTTGCTGCAGATGGAACAGTTTTTGCTTTCTTTGGTGAACTTTCACCTGTTACTACCCACTGTCTGGACTGCTCCTTCGTCTCTGGCGTGTAGTGATGAATCCATGTTTCATTTACTGTTATGAAACGTTGGAGAAACTCACTGATATTGCGTTTAAACAAGTCTAAGTACATGCGAAATGTTCCTTCGACGTTGTTTACACCCTTCAAGTGGAAAACTTTCTCATACCCAAAACTTTGTGTATATAATGTAGTGCACACTGCCTATTGAGGTCTTTGCAATGTCAGTCAATTCGCGTACCTTCAAACGCGAGTTTGAGTACGGCATTTTGTCACAGTCTCGTCTGTCGTGTCAGTTTTGGGACGCCCTGAGCGCTCATCATCTTGAATGAATATGTGACGCGCTTAAATTCAGCAGCCCACTTTTTAACCATCGAAAACGAAAGGGAAGAATTCTTTAATGTGGAATCTTAACTCCTTTTGTATTTCTGTTGGGGTCAAGTCCTTCTAAACGAAGTACTTTATCACAGCTCGAATTTTTATGCACTTGCCTCCTAAACCCAAGATCGCGGTTTCGAACCCGGCCAGGACCGATGGATTTTTTCGGGGCGTAAAAATCCTAAGTATGGCTTCCTTCGGAAGGGAAGTAAATCCGTGGGTCCCGTGTCGTACATTTACGGCATGAAAAAGAACCTCAAGCCTGAAAGAAGAGACCTCTGAGCAAAATCTGTCGGCCGTTTCACGCCCTGAGTTGAATGGGACGCTGATGACCTGAGCTGTTAAAGAGCGTCCATAAATAAATCATTAATAAATTTTTTTATGCATTTTGTAGAAAATATTAACACTAGTTTGTTTGCAAGATCGTCACAAATAAGTGAGTACACCATCTAAAGAATGATACTTAAGAATCATAGAAAGTTGGTAGTCCTCACGCAATCTTTTAGTCAGGCCGAGAACTTTCAGAATACCTCCCCTAACAGTTTCCTGTTTTTCTAGAGCAATGTTCGGCAGATGACCTTTGTCCTTCGCTAACGCTGGAGAGGCTGAGTCATCTTTCAAGTGTTTTGCAAATGTGAGTATAACCTGATGACATTTATTTACAAAATAACAATTTAGTGTTTTGAAAATAATTTCATACAACCCAATTGATAATACAACAGATTAGAATATCTTTAAGGAATAGTTTATTTTTTAAAATTAAAATAAAATGAGTATCTATATGTTATCACGGCTGCCAACTCTTCTATGAAAAACCCTGTCTGCAGACAGAGCGAAGAGATCACTTAGAGTTTCCATACGCGGGGCAGAAGTGTTAACGCTCAGAGGTCGATTCAGTCTTCTTGGATCCACCACTGAAACATACAAATCATTTTTTTATTCTGTAATCAATTAAAAATATATCAAAACATTAAGAAAAGTTATGTGTATCTGGTGTCATATCATTTTTGACTACATTAGTACATCTAAGATCCACTAACACGTTGCCTTGCTGGAATTTCGCGAACCTCATTCATTCACAGCATCAATAGAGAAGATGTGGCATATTTGCCGCGCCGCTGCAGTTGCATTGTTCCCCAAGCTGATATAATGCTTATGTTTGACGCGCTTCTCGGAATATTAGCTAACACCAGCTTAATAGTCTCGGCAACACCTCATTCTCGCCTTAATTTGTTTGTCGCGCATTTAATTGTTGTCAATACTTAAAAATTTAATATCATGAAAAAAATCGACCAAAACATTCCCTATGCGTGTGTAAGATCGTTGTACTAGCTTTGAAATTATTGTTGCATAGTTCAGATGGGAAAAATTAGCAAGTGTTGCCCGGCCGGACACAGTGACTAAGATTCAATATCATCTAAGCGGAAGATCCCTGGTTCGAACCTTACCCTGACTTCGAATTTCACGTAACCCTGATTTTGAATCTTAGCTTAACACAAGACTGTATGAAAAAACGTTTAATATGCACAAAAGTATGGTTATAGTTTAGATTTCAAATTATTTACGGAAGCTCTTTAACATCTCAGGTCACTGGCGTCCCATTCAATTCAGGGCATGGAACGGACGATAATTTTTGCTCAGAGGCCTCTTGTTTTAGACTTGAGGTCTTTTACACGCTGTAAATCTACGAAAGAGAGCCACAACTTTATTCACTTCAGAAGGTGAATAGCTATACATCGGATGTTTACGCCCTAGGAAAAAATACATCGACCCTATCCGGTTTTGATCCCGCGATCTTTGGTGTACGATGCAAATATTGCTACCATTAGATCACCAGGACCGACATAAATAAAACATGGCTGTTGCCTGTTTATAATTGCTACGAGTGGAATTAAAAAAAAAAATTGTAACTGTCACCTTAAAGTCCAAGCTAAGGAATGAATCCGAAAACATGTCATTACAAAGCTTCAAAGTACTCTCCATCTCTCCACACACACACACACACACACACACACACACACACACACACACCTGCAGACGGTGCAACCACTTGTCAAAAGCACTGCGGTACTCGCACTGAGATATTGTCAACGTGATAGCTTGAGCAAGGTCCTGCACTCGTTTAAGTCGTTTTGCAGCAATGTAAAATTTCATTCGAGGATACAAACAGAAGTCGCACGGTGCAAGGTCAGCCTGTACCGTGGATGGTCAAGCAACTGGACTTTGGCGACCTCCAGTTTGCTCAAATTTGCAGCTGTTCTGTGAGGAGACGCATTGTCGTGCAAAAGCAACAGCCTTGAATTTCCTGTCTTTGGACGTCGCCGCCTGAGCTCTTTAAATAAAGGATCAAAAATATGTGTCATAGAGTTCTCCCTTCATTGTCATTCCTTCTGACATACAGTCAACCACCAATGGTCCTTCACAGTTGAAGAAAACAGTGAATATTCGCTTCCGAGAACTAAAATCTTGTTGAAGAACAACTAACTGGTCTTAGTCATTCTCATTTACCCACATGCAGTTCTGAGCTCTATTTGGAGTGGTATATAATAAAACTAACTTTCATCAACAGTCAAACGTTTAGGATTATTTGATGGAAACATGCTCAGTAGTTTCCTTGCACATTCCTTTCTCCTTCTCTTCATTAATTAGGGAATGTGGAACACATTTACATAGATCATAGACTTTAAATGTTCATGAAGTATGCTGTCAATGCTGTCAACACTGATATGCACTTCCATACTTAGCATTTCAACAGAAATATATCGATTTTCCTCCACAAAGTCCCTCTCTCCTTGAATTGTTCTCTCGTTCACAGCTTCCCGAGGCCGGCCTTCAGAGTCTCTCGCCCTAATTGAAATGATCGAATCCATCTTGCAATGGTATCAAATGAACACACTTGATCACCATGAACAGCTACTCAGTCTCCGCTCTTTCACCAGCTTATAGCGTGTGAAAATGTAAAGTATAAAGTTATATTTAGAAATATTCATGATTTTTACCAGCTATTGACACAGGACTGATGCAAAATCCCACGGGTGGCACAGACCTCTGTGTTGCACCTCTGGACCCAGGGCTTAGTAAACCCGACGCAACCTGTACGAAGTGACTATGCAACTTTAAACTTGCAGTTATGCATATTTTGATAGCTTAAGGCTCATTGTTGCCAGCTGAGCTAAGTACATTTTTGTAGACATTATTGTTCAACAATGGATAGACTGGTTGCAAAACTTTTTAATGCCCCTCGTATAAAAAAGAATTGCGACCGGTTTAAAAAGTATTCATTGTATATGAATTATAGTGTATTAACTTTGGCGGCGAAAACAAATTCGCAATTAAATGGCATGTTACACCACATAGATAGTGTAAAGTCGGTACGTGAGCAAGTCTGTTTGGTAGTCTGATGCCACGCCCCCTTGTTGCATGTCTAGAGCCCATTCAGATAAGGCAATACATCTCGATTTAAATGTTTTTAATGTTTAGCTACAGCAGAAGTAATATGAAAGTGTTAAGGCTTGTTCTATTACCACTTATTTTTCAAACAGTGAGGTCATTTGTGTACGGACCACCTGAGCTTACTGGGTAACAACCGCCGCAACCTCAGAAAGGGAGAGAGAATCAGCGGCATAAAGTTAATATTTTTATTTTTATTGAACACATAGATAACGGGCGGGGGATTAGCGTGACCCTAAAGACTCATTGTGCAACTCCATAGGAACAGGCGCCTTCATTATTTCCCAAAATCTGTTCCTTGAACAAGTTGCTAAGTCTCTTTCTTACCAGGAATGAACAGTTAACAGAATATTGAGGCACATTCCTCAACCTGGCTAAATGAGTTCTTCTTTATGGAGTCCCACGTTTCCTGTGGTGACTGTATTCAGTAGTTAACGCTAACTACTTTCTTTACTCCCCTTCTGTTCAGTTTTAGGAGAGATTGTTACTTGGACCTAAGACCAGATTCCAACCGCGTGTTCAGGTTAGAAAAGGGCGTATCGGTACCGTTTTTTGCCAACTGATCTGCTTTTTCATTTTCATTAATGCACTAGCACCACTGCAGTTCAGACCTATTGCAAGATACCAGGGCAGATAAGGCATTTAGGCATTCCCATACCAGTTGAAATGTAACCTAGTTAGAGGGAAAAGCTATTAAGGCACTTTGATTATCTCCGAGGGTGAAAATTCAATTACCATGGTAACTTTTCCCAAGCCCTCTAAAAGTACACCTCAAGATAGCAAATACTTCTGCCTGAAAAACTGTGCTGTGTGTTTCCCATGCTTATGCTGATGTTTGTCCTTGGAGATTGGCTATATACGAGGGTAGGTCCATAAGTTTCCGGCCTAACCATTTTATAAGCTGATAAAGATAAAAACTATATTTCACTTTTCAATATAGTTACCCTTTATTGCAATACATTTCTCACATCTTTAAATTAACATTTCAACCCTCCCCCAAACAGTCAGAAGTCTTGTCTGCAAAATGGGCATAAACAGCACCCATCATTTCTTCGTCACATTCAAATTTCCTTCCTGGAAAGTCCTTCTTGAGTTTTGAGAAGAGGAAATATTTACTGGGAGCTAGATATGGGTTGCAGGGTGGATGGTCGATTTCCTTGAAGTCATGTTTCTTCACAGCTTCCTTTAAAACAAGAGCTATGTGAACAGGCGCGTTGTCGTAAAGAAGGCGCACACCACCACTCATCTTTCCTCGCCTTTTCTCTTTGATGGAAGCACATAGTTTGTGCAGTAGACCAGCATAGTACTCCCCATTTACGGTGCTGTTCCTCTCCTTGAAGTCAATGAAGAGTATTCCTTCACAGTACCAAAAGATTGTGGACATGGATCTTCTTGGTTGACTGAGTGACCTTGCCCTTTAGAGACGGTGCTTCGCCAGGTTTACGCCACTCCATTGATTCTCTTTTGGACAAGAATTCATTGTAGAGGACCATAGTTTCATCTCCTGTAACAATAGTTTGCAGAACTTCTCTCTCGTTACCATGGCACAGCTCCAAGAATACCTGACAACAGATGACTCGTCGCTACATTTGGACGGAGGAAAGAAGTCTAGGCACCCATCTTGCACTAACCTTATTCGTGTTTAAATGTTCATGAAGGATTGTTGTTTTAGAAAGGCCCAACTTTGCTGCTATTTCTCTAACTTTGAGCCGCCGGTCTTCCATAATTTCTCCTTCCACAATGCGATGTTTTCCGGAGTGAGCTGCACGCTCTTCGTCTTCAATGCTTTCTCGACCCATTCGAAAAAGTTTGGCCCATTCTTTTACGGAAGAATATGAGGGATATATTTTCCCATATACACCGTCCAGTCGCTGCTTAATTCCATTTGGAGTAAGTCCTTATTTTGTGAAGAACTTAATAACAGTTCGATACTCCATTTTGAACATGCCACAAACTTCTACACATAGTCTTCTTTATGCAACTATATCTGAACAAGGGAACACAGCGGAGCGGAAGTTATAGTAGCAATTATTTACTTAACAGATAAGGTATGACGCCAGATAAGGTTTTTGTGAAAGCGATAATCCTTATTGGCGAGGCCGGACCTTCCCTCGTATGCCTGCACTCGATTGCATTCCTATACGGGTAACTTTTTAATGAGTTGGGGAAGTTACTCTATCCGTTTTTACGATGTACCGTACGTAAAAACTCGTTCTTCAAGAACATATGTAGTGGTATAGCTAACGAATAAGAAGTAGTATACAATACTCGTATCATAATACATTCGCAAATAAAAGTAAATAAGAAAAACAGAAGAAACAATATATACAATCGTAACAACAAAGAAAAATAAAATGACAGCATAATGTTGTTGTTTTCATTTTTACTTCACTAAGTAAACAATGTTTGCAGTGTGAAAGGTCATATTTTTATTTAACATATTCTCAGAATAAGTCATTTTGACCAGCTGTGACTGTAGGGTGTTTAAAAGCTTACCGCTTGGTCTCCTGAGATGCGCTACGTCCAGCTCCCTCGAACGCAGAACGGGCATGGGAGTTCCGTCTTCATAGAGACCTCTGTGACCCAGGTAGGGCGATATAACCCTTGCTACCAGCGACTCGAGTCTCAGGCGCTTCTCACTTGGCGGATAGCATTCCATCACACTCTGCAACAGCGTACATTTTACACTAACTTGCTAGTCGGAAAGCAGAATGTTGATAGTTTAGAACATACACAAACTCAACCAAATTAAGCTTTCACGCACTGGTTCATTTGACGTGCATCTTCCCTTTTAAGAGAGCTGTTCTACAAAGTTGTTCATTTGGTTTATTTACTGACGCTCTTTAACATTCAGGTAATCAGCGTCCCATTCAATTCAGGGCGTGAAACGGCAGATAAAATTTTCAGAGGCTTCTTTTTTTCAGTAGGCGTTTTATGGTGCCGTAAATGTACGAGATGGTACCCATGGCTTTACGTCCCTTCCGAAAAAATCCATCGGTCCTGGCCGGTATCGAACCCGCGATCTTGGGTTTAGGGGCAACTATGGATACCACTACACCATCAGGATCGACTAAATAGCTACTTCGTTGGAAAAGTTATTTTTGATATTGAAGGAATAGTTTACCAGCATGTCATATCTGCACACACAACTGTAACTGGACAATATTACTCTGTTTGTAAACTCTGCAAGGCTACACCACGCACCTGCAAAAGATCACATTTTCGTGTAACAATATGGATTTTACAGCACAATAATGCATGGCTGCCAAAGCAAATATGTCACCAAAACCAAAGGGAAGTATGTCTCTCGTCCTCCCTATAGTCCAGATTTAGTCCAATGTAACATTTTCCTTTTCCACAAACTGAAGAAACGCTTTGTGGGAGGCATTTTTCATCATCAGGAACAGTGGTGAAGTCTGCGAAAGTGATTCTGAAGTACTTGTCAAAAACTATTTCTGGCATGTCTTTGAAGACTGGCAGAAACCTGGGACAGAGGCATTGCATCCAACGGGGACAAATTTGAAAAAGATCATAAAATTATGAGAATAGGTAAAGAAATTTTGTCAAAAAGTATGGAAATGCTTTATTAAGCAGAAATTGGTCGCCATGCTACTTTGGCTATTCTGTTACTCAACAAACAGAACCCAACCAAATTTTTAGCATAAACGGCATATGGACACATTACGAACCGGCTCCGACCCCTGGAAAGATGACAAAAGGTGCTGTTTCACCATGACATTCAAGCCGCGTCGCTCAAGACAAATTGACCCAACTAGAATTTGATATGCTTCCGCATCCACCCTATTCACCTAATCTCGTTCCCTCGCATTATCATCTATTCTTGAAACTCAATACTTTCCTTGCTAGACACAAATTTAAGTCAAATGAGGAGGTCATACAAGAGGTAAATGTGTATTTTAAGGGTATCGAAGAAACCGACTTCCACGAAGGAAACACGAACCTGGAGAAACGTTGGAGCCAGTGCGTTGAACTTCGAGGGGAATATGTCGAAAAATAAACTACGTTGAAAAACTGAACTTGTTTCTTTTAATATCAAAGCAACATCCTATAGATTGAGATATTAGGAGCGTTTCGTGCTAAGCTTTGGTCAGAGCCCCAGAATCTCTCACTAGGTCATATTTATCTTTTATTTCTGAAACGTGGGGAAAGCCTGACTGATGGTATACTAACATTTAAGCAGCTTGCTTACTTATACAACAAGAAAAAGCACGATACTTCTCTTTTATTTAGGATTTAGGAAAGTTGTTTTAGTACCAGATATATTTTTATGGTTACAGCAGCTACAACAAAGAACTACCACACGTGCAAGAATGGAGTATCCGGGCAGCAGCTTCTATTTCACATCGTAAGCTTTCTCTCGTCAACGCTAACAGGATTGCCACAACCACAGCGCAAAAGAAGCCGTACACAAACTTTACCTTTTGTCAAACGTTGTTCTAAATATAACATCTGGCTATTTTTATGCATAGGAATAAAACGTTCAAAGCGGTAACTCAATTAGGAACACGAGGGGTATACCTTTTCGTCTCTATAGCAACAGCGTGTAACGGATTTGTACACGTGATGACATCGGCATTATAAATATCTGTGGATTAAAATGAAATAAAAACTGAAATTTCTGTGTATATTTTTAAAATTTCACAGAAAGTGAGTTTTTTCTCCCAAATGTTTTGCATTTCAGCGTTCTTTGAGACCTGTCGTATGACGTTAAACCGGTTAAAAAAATTATGCCCCCGTGGGGGACTGAGGTCGTTAAGGCGGGGAATCGTGAGCGAGAGGTCTGGGGTTTTATTCCCACCAGTTTCCTTCAGATTTTCCTCAGTCCTCATAAATGGCAAATGCCGGGCAGTACCTTAAGCTAAGGCCCGGAGCGCTTCCTTTTAAAAAAAAATCCTTTCCCAGTTTACCATTTCATTTCAAGTTATCGTCAGTGTCCATCGCATGTGATACCAGGCGTTAAACACTATTGAAACAATCTTCTTTGAGACATCAGTTGACATTAAACCGTTTAAAACGAAGATTTTTTTATCACTGACATTGCGCTTTAATTATTTTCGGATAACAGTTCACATTGTTTACTATGATCGGCCATTAAACCGCAAAATAAAACCGTGCGTTTGAATTTTCATGGTATGTAATCCCCAAACAACTATACATGAGAATTACAGTGCGATCAGTGATGCTTTCCTCTGCTTGCTTACTTGTTGACATTGCTGACTTTCGCATTTGTAGCGCAGCTGTTCCCGGGTGTGTTTCTCAATTCGACGTTTACATAATGTGTATTATGCCTCGTGTGTTTGCAACGGCACAGCGCGTCTTTATGTACGATTCACATGTATTAACTCAATGGTGAAAGAATTATAGGACCATTTTTTTTAGCATACAGTTGATTCTATTATTTGTGTGAATATTACACTAACCCCCCCCTTTTTTTTCTTCAGAGATTAACCAACAGGGAAGGTGATCATGCAATTTTTTAAACCTACATGTTTATTGTTTTCATTTCCGTTGCCACATTGAACGCAAACCAAATCCACCTCTGCAGCTCAAAACGTTGGTGTCATATTTTGTATCTGATGTCTATGGCATTAGTTTAAGCCAGTGTTTCACCGTCCTTGTTTTACTATTAACCGTATCTTCATAGCAACCCATCTCCCTCATGACTCCACAGTTTGACATTCCTTTGTACAGCGCGAGAACCCTTTTCCATAAATCGACTTGAATTTTATTTAGGTGCTCAGCTTTCCCTCCTCCACCCCATCGCCATGGCCGAGGTCGTCAAGGTGCGGACTTGTGAGCGGGAGGTCTGGGGTTCGAATCCCGCTAAGACCGTCCTCCCTGACTGAGGCTTTTTCCAGGTTTTCCTCAGTCCTCATAAATGGCAAATGCCGGGAAGGTACCCTAAAGTTAGGTCTGGAACGCTTCCTTCCTTAAAAATAAATCCTTTCCCAATATATCATTTCATTTCATGTATCATCACTGTCATCGCCTGTGTTGCCTCTGTAGCAAAAACGGGCGTTAAACATCATTAATTCATTCCTCCATCCCCGTATATATCAGAATAAACTTAATGATAACATTGTACAGCCTCTCTAGTTTACCTGGAACGCAAGTCAGAACACATAATAACTATGGACCTCGTGCTTTATAATTAATAGGTAACAGCTAAGTGCTTATACAATTTCTCACGCATATTAAAGATTACTCCCAAATAACAACACATTTTTTTTTTTGTGAGAAATGTATTATAGTTAAGGGAGATTACACTGAAAAACGTCAGCCGAAGACTCGTGGAACGTCACAATATTTGGACTCATAATGAAGAGAATATGTCAAAGAGTGTACCAATTTAAACTCACCTGTAGAACTAGGAACATCTGTTTGATGGCTGGAGGAATGCTACGGTCTGGATACATCTCTTCCAGCAGTGGCTCTAGACGCGTTGCCAACTTTAGAACCACACAATCTCTAAACGCTAATAGCGTTACCTGCCGGATTGATGATTTCTGGTTCTGCAATTTAAATACAGTTTAATTTGAGGATCAACACAAAATGGGGGAAAAAGATTAAATTTATTTGCATTAAAATTATAAACATTTACAGTTGCTGGCCTTAGCAATATGTTTATTAGCACTTCTCATTTCCTTCCTTATAGCGAACAGTTGTGAACGATAAAAAAACAGGGCACTGTCACAGTTTGAGTGTACTGACGGCCATCTGTCTGAACACCAAAAAACTAAGCTCGTCACGTACAATTGGCGGGTCCTGTATAAGTTATTGACAGACACACTGCGGTTTGGGCCTAGTGCGCACTAGCGAATAGATAATTGCGTGATTAAAAATTCATTGGACTAAACAATCGCCGATACTTTTGTTGGCGCGGACTAGGTAATAAAATTACCTCCAGTATTGATTTCTTGAGGTCGTACTCTGAGGCAGCAATCGAAAAAGAAAAGTCCGTCACGAGGATGAAAGAATATAATATCCAAATTAGGCCTTGTTAAGTAATGAACTGAAATGAGTAATGGCATTACTGTGTGATATTAGGGGAAGAACAAAATTAGAATTCTTGCAATCTGTAAGTATTACAAAAGAGAAAACACATTTTATTATTATTATTATTATTATTATTATTATTATTATTATTATTATTATTATTATTGAGATTAAACACAAAAACTAACGTAAGAGCGTTTTTTAAATTTCGGTTTTCAAGTATACCCCTATTCCAATTTCCCAAATTTTCGGAAACTATTGTTCTTATATTGTTTAAACGGAACTACCAAAATTTGGTGTTTTTTTAATTAGTGTTTAACGCCCGTTTTTGCTACTGAGGCACCGCAGGCGGTGAACACTGATGATACATGAGATGAAATTATGTATTGAGAAAGGATTTTTTTAAGGAAGGAAACGTTCCAGGCCTAAGTTTTGAGTACCTCCCCGACATTTGCCACTTATGAGGACTGAGGAAATCCTAGAAAAAACCTCAGTCAGGGAGGACGGCCCTGGTGGGATTTGAACCCCAAACCTACCGCTCACGAGTCCGCGCCTTAACGACCTCGGCCACCCATATCGGTACGAATTTTGTTGTGAAGAAACAAATATTGGTGACAATAGAGCGATTTTTAAACGTTGGGTTTCAGATAAACCTCCACTCCTGATGGCCCGATTTTCCTGATTTTCAGAAACTATTTTTCTTATGTTATTGAAATGCTATATACAGAGTTTCGTTGCGAAAAAAATATTAATGCTGCTAGAGCGATTTTTAAATTTTGGGTAAACCGCTTCCCCTTCTAATAGACCGATTTCACTGATTTTGAGAAACTATTTTTCTGTTTATATTTAAATGTTATATATGAAGTTTCGCTGCGAAAAAAATATATTAATGTCACTAGAGCGATTATTAAATTTTGGGTTTTAGGTGAAACCCAAAATTCCTATTTCAGTGATTTTCCGAAACTATTTTTCTTATTTTACTATGGCATATACCCAGTTTCTTTTTAAAAAAAATTAAAATTACGGCCGCTAGAGCAATTTTAAAACATTTGTTTAACCCCCTCTCGTTTTTCAGGTATACCCCCAATCCTAATCACCCGATAGTCATTATTTTCTAAAAGTATTTTTACCAATTTAATTTAAAGAAATTTACCGAGTTTTGTTGAGAAAAAATTAAAATTGCGGTTACTGGAGCCTTTTTCCAATTTTTTAAACAACTTTTAGCTTTAGTTTATCCCCCATGCCAGATGTCGAATTTTATGGTTAGAAACTCGATGAATAGTTTGTTACAATGGCTATATGCTGAGCGAGAAGAAAAAAATTGCTAGCGTTAGAGAGAGAGATTATATATATTGTAGGTGCCTAGTAGGTACGCCCGATGAAGATTTGGATAAATATGCTATCCATGGGTACAAGCGCAAAATTGCGTGCAAATTCACTGAAAGATAAACGCGGGTCTTGCATATTGCAGTTTAAGCGTCCTATAATTAAGTTCACGGATACGGTGGGAACTTGAGAACAAAACAAAGCATTAGTAACAGTCTGAAATATCAACGTCACTTATGTGCTAGTTAATATTGCAGCACATCGCATTATCTCAAGGATAGCGGAAGTGTTTGCGATGACCTTGTTAGCCAGTGATGGTAGTTGGACATCACATATCGACCTTGCTGGTAGCGCTTTATAATTGTATGCAAGTAGAATATTTTTAGCCGTCTCCAATAGCCACGCCTAAATTGAAAATTACGGTAGGAGAAGCCTCTTGCCCATAAGAGACATTATATGCAGGAAAGTTTGTCTCAGATTTTAACAGACTGGTTGGTGTTATCATTGTTGTTGCGTTGCAAAATTGAATAAAAATATTTCAAAAGACTATTACACAATTATAGAGAGAAACATATTAATGGCAACACATGATGTACAGGATGTAACAAGAACGCATGTCAAAACTTTGGGGAAACCTTCCTTATGTTATGTGAACAAGGGTATGGAAATGCTTTATTTCCTTGTTAGAGTCCTTTGTCTACAACTCCGCTTACACGGTGAGATATGCAAGCTAGAAAGCCAGCATAGCTATCCTGTGCCAATAACATCACAACAGAGCAATTGCTTAATACGTACAGTAGGTAAACATTCGCTGTTACCGCTGGTTAAATGGGGTGGGAGTGTTGTAACTACGCCTAGTTCCAAGTTCAACGTTGTTGTGTCGTTCGTACCATGCAGTGCGCTTGTTATGCTTCTCACGTCATTGCTTGAGCACGTAGTGTCGGTTCTATGTGTTTAGGACCTCGTTCCAGGTACAGTATTCAAATACGGAGTTGGCAGATGCTCATATGTTCTATATATTAGCCGAAGGCGCAGAGAGTCTTCGTGCTCGTATGCTGCAAGGTTGTCAGACAATACGAGATACGCCAGGAATACATTAGCCCATCAGGGACTCCATGCGACGGATCTATATGTGTTAAAGGAAGACATTTTGAACAATTCGTATACTTTTTCGTTTCCCACAGTTCGTTTTTGAATATTCTATTCTACTATGTAATACAGATGTAGAGATAGGGCTCTAACAAGGAAATAAAAGCAAAGTCGGAGTCATGTTCATATTATTATTATTATTATTATTATTATTATTATTATTATTATTATTATTATTATTATTATTATTATATATATATGGAATGTTTCCCCAAAGTTTTAACGTACCTTTTTGTTACACCCGTGTATATTAAATGTGGGAAAACTTGCAGGTATTTCAATATCAAACAACAACACTCTCCAGCAGCGATAATAGCCGGTTGATTCTTTAGTAGTCGGCTGTCACTATGTCGCAAGAGATGAAGTTTCGTGTGAATTCATGTACTAGTTGCTTTAGTGCTTCTGTATTGGCTGAATGCTAAGAAAACGAATTCTATACAAGTTCACATTCTAAGGTATTTTCTTTTAGACCATTGGAAGAGAACGATGAAATTAAAAACAGGTAAGTCGACTACAAATATTATTTTAGTTAACCATAGGAAGACTTAGCTTTCTGTAGAGGCAGAATTCATCTAAAGAACCTCAAGCCGGAGAAAAGAAGTTTCTAGGCAAAATTTATCGGCCGTTATACTCTCTTAATTGAATGGGGCCCTAATGATCAAAGCTGTTCAAACAGCGTTCTTAAATAAAATAAACCTGTAAATATATTGCAGATTCCTGACTTTAATCGAAGGATCGTTTTTGCTATAAGAACCAATCGAATGGGTTTTATTTTGTGTAAATAAGTGTGATACTATATGTATATTAAATTCTATTTCTCGTCTTTGTTCAGGCATACTTGTATGATTATTAATTCTAGTTATTAAGCTTCTATAAGTTTGCGATCTGACGGTGCTTTTTCCTTCGCTGAACCGCTGCACGCATAACGGCAGGTCGTTTAGTTCAAGCTGGTACCACGGTGAACGGGAATCAGAAAATCCGCAACTCTAATTATTATTAATACTTAAACAGTACATTCGCTCTCCATTATCAAGTCAGAAGACGCTGGAACCCCCTTCCTTATGAAATTACCGTTACCCTCTGCGATTCCATCTGAGAAATGGAACAAACTTCTTCACGAATGCTATTTTTCAGTTCATTTAATGTGTGTGTGTGTGTGTGGGTTTTTTTTTTCTTTAATGGCCCAACCCCAGATATATAAATTGCAGGGCGTTAAATCGGGGGAACGAAGGGGTTACATGTTGTTACTGATGGCTCTATCGTCGAATATTCCATGAATTGCATGCAAGGAGACATGGGTTGTATGTCCCGTTGCAGAGTTCTGTTTGAAAATCCCGAACCTACGTCCTCTAACAGTTAATTCACGGGAAAATGGTTGCAAAATATTCTGCACATACCTATCACAATTAATTGTTTTTTAAAATGAAACAGGGCCAATTATTCTCTCGCCGCTGATGATGCATCACACTCTATCTTTTGATAAAGCGCAGGTTCCTCGTGATCGGTTGTTTTATATGAATTAACATATTCACTTACATGAATCAAGATTCGCCCGTAAAGAAAATTATATTAGGCTCTATTTCCCCAAAAAATTTTCCTCCTGTTTCTTTGTATTTTCTTTCTGCTTTATATTTTAGCAAATTCCGATGGAGTATTAGCTATTGCGGTTGTACCTATGAAACTGTTTTTTATTTTTTTTAAATATTCATCAAAAATGACGACAAATATATATAAAACAAATTAACAGTAATTATAAAAGCAGAAAAGGTTAAAACACTAAGAGAAAGCCACACTTGTAGCACTTGTCTTCTTGCCAAAGAACAACTCTAGTAGTTTGAAATATAGTGATTACAAGTGTGACTTTCTCTTAGTGTTTTAACCTTTTCTGCTTTTATAATTACTGTTAATTTATTACATTGTTAATGTTGTTAGTTTATTTTTCTTTTATATTATATAATATATATACTATAATATAAAAGGTCTAGCTTCTTGCCATTGAAGAACTCGCAGTAGTTCGAAATATAGCAATTTCAAGTGTGACTCTTTCTCCGTGTTTTATCTTTATCTATTTTTATTATTACCGTTAATTTATATATATTATATATATTCAAATAAATACAACTGTAGCACGATTCTTACGGCCGTACAAGCTAATGTCATCCTTATACAGACAGACAGATACAGACACAGACACACAAACACAAATATTTCGATAATTTACGTTTTCTATTAATAATTTTATATATAAATATGAATGGAACCCTCACTCTTGAGCCCCTACCTTCCATTTACTCACACCCCCTCTTCAACTCCCCCTTCTTCATTATAGTCATTAGCTCCGTTGTTGGGTCTTCTCTAGAAATAGTCCCAAATTGTGTATCTCGCAAGCACCAACACTTCCCGGCAAATGTTCAAACTTCTATTGGAATTCAGAAATCGCGGTGATAAATGCTCATTTCTTAAAATCTCCGTTTCCCTGCGCTGTGCCAAAATATGCCTCCAGGTGTCGCTCTCTCCGCACAACGGGCAACTTCTTTCCCCGGGAGTGTTAACTGTTTTATTTCCTTTCCAAGCCCCTAATCTGAATCATGTGTGACCATTTCTTTCTTCCCTGATACAGATATCTAAATAATATCCCCTCCCCCACACTTGATCTATTTGAACCTGCAGGTTAAGCGATACTTTTTCTGCGCATTGACACAAAATATTTGGTCTGTCTGTATCCCGCAAAATGTTAACACGCATACACATACGCATATATAAATGCATATTTGCGCTTATGTTAACGCTCTAGAGGCCAAAAAGAAAAACAAATTTTTTCAATGAAACTCGGAATATAATGATAAATTAACAACAATTCATAAAGTTCGATAACCAGCAAAATTGCGCCATTGGAGGGTGAGTTAACTTAAAGCAATCATTTAAAAATATCTCTAGCAGTCGCAATGATTGTTTCTCTCTCTCTCTCAACGAAACTTGAAATAAAATAAGAAAAATACTTTCCGAAAATAAGCGAAATCAGACGATTAGGAGTGAGGGTTTACGTGAAATTCAAAATTTAAAAATCGCTTTAACGGCTTCAATTTTTTTGCAAGGAAACTATATATAGAATTGAAATGAAATAAGAACACTGGTTTCTGAAAATCAAGAAAACCAAACCGTTAGGAGCGGGGTATACCTGAAAACCGGGGGTTTAAAGAGTGGGAGTTAACCTAGAGCAAAAATTTAAAAACCTCTCTAGCGGCAGCAGTATTTTTTCCGCAGAGAAATTCTGTATATATTATTTGAATAAAATAAGAAAAATAATTGCTTAAGAGAAATAGGAACATTAGGCGTGTGGGTTTACCTGAAATCCAAAATTTAAAAACCTCTCCAGCTGCATCGATTTCTCTGCTCTACCGTTCGCAAATTTGACTTGCTGAGGAATTCGCTTAGTTTACGCAGATTTTTCGTTGTTGATTTGGTTTATTGACGCTCTTTAACATCGCAGGTCATCAGCGTTCCATTCAATTCAGGGCGTTAAACGGCCGATAAATTTTGCTCAGAGGCCTCTTCTTTCAGGCTTGAGGTTCTTTTTCCTGCCGTAAATGTACGACACGGGACCCACGGCTTTACTTCCCTTCCGAAGGAAGCCATACTTAGGATTTTTACAGCCGAAAAATTCCATCTACCCTGGTCGGGTTTGAACCCGCGATCTTGGGTTTAGAAAGTCAAGTATGGTTACCACTACACCGCCAGGATCGACCAGCTCCTTCCTTCCTTCCTTCCTTTCATATCTCTTTCTTTGGTAATATTTTAACGATAACATCACAGAGGCTGAGATGAAATGATAATTTTTTAAGCAAGCGTTCAATCTCTAAGTGTGGCATTTGTCGCTGATGAGGTAAAAGTCCTGACAGCACGCAAAACCTACCGATGACGAGTCCGTGCTTTAAGACGATACTTCTTGCTTTCTGCCTTTGAGTTTTTTCCCCCTCTTCCTATTTTCTCCTTTTTTATTGCTTTGTTTTTTTTCCGTTGCTCTCTTTTTTCCTTTGTCTTTTTTCTCTCTTTTTGCTTCTTTGTATATATCTTTCTTTCTTGTGCGCTTTTTTATTTATTTTCTTTCTTTTATTTAAATATTTTCTATTTCTTTTCTTGTTTCTTTCTTCTTTGTGTTCTTTTGATATCTTTTCTTTTTTTTCTCTCTCTCTCTTTCTATTCACCCTCTTTCATTTCTTAGTTTGTTTTCATCTATTGTTCTTTATTTTTTCATCCTTTCTAAGAGAAAACTTTTTCTTTCTCTTATTTCTTCTTTCCTCTTTCTTCCGTTTTGGAAGAAAGGAGAAACTATGGAAAAATAAAGAAAGCTAGAACTGTACGATAAGAAGAAGAAGAGGAGAAAGATAATAGCTCTGGTCTATCATCGTAATATATCTGAAGCCTTCACACTACGAGCGTATTGTAGTCAAGCCCTTAAACCATTTCCAAAATGCAATACAAGTTAGAAAAGCAGAGACAGAAATCCAGCATTAGAGTTTAGTAAAGATAAAAACAGCTGTTCACACTGGAAAAGTTCCTCGGTCATTCTCACCAAGACTCAATTGGGGGAGGGGCGGTGTCAGCAGCTGGCAGCCCAGCTGACTCTATTTCTATTGGAATGTAATATCAACATCATCTCCCTACCCACTTATTTCTAAGTTTGTTCATCACGTGACTGAGATGACAAACACCCAGGCTTTGTTTATGATATTGCTGAGTGGTTAACGTCATGAAGGTGGTAGATTCTTTGCAGCCCACACTTTCGGACAGCAACTGTCTCACGTTTGTAACAGTCGCACTGCTCAAAGTCAAGAGAAAATCTGCATAGTAATGTTATCTCTGCTCATATGCGATAAACAAGTTTACGGTGCGCGCCATAGACGAGCACACCGGAAGTTCACTGAACTTATTCAGGAAAATGCTCCAGTTTTTGGTACATGCAACATTGCACTCATCACAGTTATTTCAGAATAAAAGGGCTTTTTTGTGCTTTTAATTTGTATAACAGGGGTCAAGTCGGAAGTATAGGGGGAATATAAGTTCTTACTCACTGTGTTCTGCTTAATGTCAGTCCTGAAATATTGACTTAAAGAAGAGATGCGAGAAATGGATGAATTCTTTCATAGCTGATAAAATTTGTGAACAAAGCAGGCAACGTATCTTCTTTCCTGCGAGGGGTAACGGCTCACTCCAGAGTATATGGCACGCTTTCAATGGCAGTAAAACTTTCTGTACTTTCCCATGCCCTTACAAAATAAAAATTTAAAAATAACCAATTCGAAGTGCTAGCGTACCTTGACTTGAACGAAGATGGCCTCGAGGGCAGGCAAGACATGGCAGTAAAAGTGCGTCCACGCAGCGGCCAGACTGCCTATTAAATCCTCGCCTCGTCGCTCCACCTGCTCCAGGAGCAAACAGGTCGCGGCGGGTAGAAGCGTGTTCTGGTAGTACTCGAAGATGAAGGCCCCCGCCTGTGAGCGAAGCAGCACTCGGATATCGTTGTGCAGTGCAGTGAGTTGGCCTCGAACAAACATCGGAGCAACATATCCTCCACATCGTTGCTGATTCTGAATAATAATAGTAATAGTAATAATAATAGTAATAATAGTAATAATAATAATAATAATAATAATAATAATTATAACTGTTATAGTGGAATAATGCTAAATAATTCAAGTAGAAAATTCTGAGTATTTATAAATCAACTGAGAGGAAAATGAACGAAGAGGAATATGGAACGAAATAAAACAAATTAAATAAGAGAAGAACAGTAAGGAAGGAAAAGAGGAAATAATTATTCAAGAGAAGGAAGAACAAAAAGAGAAACGACGAGCAGTGGAAAAGGAGCAGAAACATGTAGTTGAAGGATAAATTAGAAAGAAAGAAAGAAAGAAAGAAAGAAAGAAAGAAAGAAAGAAAGAAAGAAGTAGCAGCAGATGCGGGGAGACAAGGGATAAAACATAGGAAAAGGAAAGAAGAGCTTGAAGAAGAGAAAAAGAGATGAAGAGAAAAAGCATAAAGAGCTGTAGAAGGGGAATAAGGGTTAGAATGAATGAAATAAAAAGGACGATAAAGAGCAGGAAGAAGAAATATCTGGTTAAAGAAGAACGAAAGACACAAGAGCTGTAAGGGACGAAGGAAGAAGAGCCAAGACGATAGAAAGGGGAAGTAGAAAGAGAGGGAGAGACAGAGAGAGACAGAGATAGAGACAGAGAGGAAAGAATAAAATAGCTATAAAGGAGAACAAGAGTAAAGATTTATTTTTAAAAATAGAGGAGCAAAACGAGGCTGGAGAACAAGAGGAAGGAGAAGAAGGAGAAAGAGCAGATGAAGAGAAAGGTGAACAAAAAGGAAAGGGCTCGAAAGAAGGGCAGCGCGGGAGAAAGAAAGAAAGGAGGAGAAAGACAGATAAGACGGTACTAAGGAATGGGATAAGAATAAAAGAGGCTAGAGAAATGGAGCAAGGAAATAAAACAAAGATAGAGGAAAGAAGAGAATAAAGGGAAGCGGAGGCAAAAAACAAGAACTGAAGGAGGAGGGCAGAAGAAGAACTATTGAAAATGGATGAGGGCAAATGGGAAGGAAGATAAATAGCAAACAGAAAAGATTAGTTAGAGAGTAGAACTGAGAAGTAGAAAAACATGAAGGGAACAACGAATAGAATAATATAAAAAGAGAAGCCGTATGAGAATAAGAAAATGATGTGAAACAGAGGCGTAGGGATAAATAGATAGGAAAGGAGAAAAAGAATAATGCGAAGAAGAAGAAGAAGAAGAAGAAGAAGAAGAAGAAGAAGAAGAAGAAGAAGAAGAAGAAGAAGAAGGAGTACAACAAGCGACTCACGGAGTTGTGAAAGGCTTCATGGACAGCTGCTCGCAGATGAAGCCACTCCTGCCGAAAGTGACTGTCCCAGCCGGCTGTAAAGCGGGCCTCCGCTCCTGGTGAGGACGACTCCGGCGTGGCAGGACCCGAAGATGAGGCGGCCTCTACCAGTCGCGTGAGGGAGAAGCGGAACATGGGGTCGAAGCTGCGCAGCCCGAAGTGCAGTTCACCCTGACTGGTCACTGTGAACGTGGGCAACCTCTTGAGTCTTCCCAGGCGCCCCGCCATCCTGACCCCTCAGACACACGCCCCCTGCAACAACCGCATCCTGCTTTACTCACTAGGGAATCGTCACGAGTGTATGTCCTGCTCCAAAACCTGCCTTCTCTAGCACAGACAACCAAGGATAGGTTTGAGAAAGATTCTGCCGCTTCCTCCATTTAGCCCCGACCGACTTCCTTCTGTTTCCGAGTGAGAAATCGATCAAGACCGACTCCACTACCCAGACCCCGATACAGAAAGGGGCCTTTATTGTCCCACTGCTGCCAACAGCAAGCACGAACATTTTACGCAGTATTACAAGCTCTTATACCACGTTGTTTGCTGATTGCAGTATATTTTTTTACTGTTAATTGTAATTTAAGTTGTATTTAATCAACTATGGAACAGTTTAGTAATGAAAATGAAAATTTATTGAAAATATATCCCAACAATTTACATAATATATTACACTCATATATACATACTTTATCAATCCATTACAAAATAAAACCTAAAAATTAAAATAAAATATAATATTAATCTTACTTATTAGATATTTTGTTTCTAGAGTTACTTGTTTTCATTCTGATCCCAATATATACAACTCTAGGTTATTAGTGTATTGGTGACCATTTTATTGCTGTATTATCCTATTCTTGTTTATACTTATCTGACCTATTATACCTCTAAGATTACATTTCCCTCTTTCTTCCTCTTAATTATTCTTATCCATTTCTCTCTAACTTTGCCCAAATAGTTCCCTATCATTTTTATATTCTTATCTCCTTTTATACCTAAAATATTTCTAATTAATATTTCCCCATTTAAATTCTTCCATTTTTGTTGCCAAGCCTGTTCTCACCATGACTTTGTTTGTCTACAGTATAATAAACAATGAAAATCTGTATTGGTTTCTCCACACATTGAACATTTTTCTACATCTTTATCATATCTTAACCTTATTAAATTCATAACTGCAGTTCTACCCTATGCAAATCCTTCCAGACCTACCTTATCACATTGTTCTATATATTTTTCCCGTTTCTCTCATACTATCAAACATTTCTTTAGTTTCCATATATTCCAATCTTAGGTTTATTTCTTCTCGGAATCCTCTGTTTTAATATTCCCTATTTATACCTATCTTTTGCAAAATTTCCTGCGCTTTGAGATCCTTCCCACTTTCATTTCTCTTAGGTACTGAAACACTCTCTTCTAATGTGGTAATTCTATATATGTATTTCATAATTCTTGTAATAATTTTTATCTTGTTGAAATGCCCACCTAATTCTAGATGCGTTACACCATTTGTGATGCTATCCCTAAACATGTTTCCATGTATCCTCTACATCCAATATGACATTTTGCTTCTCCTATAACAAGTTAGTAACTGATTTACAGCCAATGGCTTTCTAATAAATAAGGCTAAAAGTCGAAATATTATCTGTAATTTAAATCATGTAGTTTGTTCGGACATGTATGGTAGTAATTTATTAGATATTTTTATAGACCCGAAGTTGTCTTACAATTCACATATAAATCGTAATGGATTGTGTAGAACTTTCTGTTTGATTAAAAGTTTCGGAAGTGTTGTCGTACCTAAAATTACACTGGAAGAGCATGTTTTGCTTTTTTCATTCTGTTCTCTACTATGTTTTGATTTTATGGGGTAATGGTAAAGACATTAATGATGTTTTGTTATTACTAAAGAAAGCTATTCGAGTTTTATATAAATTGCCATTTAAAGCTCATTGTAAGCCTTTGTTCGTTAAAATGAACATTCCTACTGTAATAATTTGTATATATATATATATATATATATATATATATATATCACAGATTGAGTTAAGTTTTTAATAGTTTTCACGTTATTGCTTCAAAATTTTACAATATTTTAGATGAAAGCGTGAAAAAAATTGTGTGATAATGTATTTTAATACAAGCTTTATAATTTTGATAATTCTTTGTATTAGATAGGTGATTTTTTTGACTTTAAGACTGTGAAGTTTAATGTACCTTTTATCCGACTCTCATCTACTGCAATTTTGTATTGCTTAAAGGCAATAAATATTATGTTTACAAGATACTATTATTTTTCATTAGAAAATATTTCTCAAATGTAAATGAAACAAAATAATGTGAATTAGAGTTACATAAAATCATCTATGTACAAAAATAGTTAATCAACTTTACTATCTATTATCGTTTACTGCACTACAATAAGTAACAAAATAATAATTATAATAACAAAAACAACTTGCCTAAATGAGAATAACTTAATCAAGTATTTTTCGCTAGTGTAACATGGATAATTGTTTTAAGCAAGTTTACTGTAGTGCAAAATTAATGGATCATTTAAACGCAATGCCCAGATTTGACTTATGCCTTTTTTAAAGTCATACAAACATAAAATAGTTATGCGTTTATGTCTAATTATAATGCTGCCTACAAGTAGAGCAAACAATTTTAACCAAACCGCAGTTTGCCTTATAAATGTGTAAGAAAACGGTGTAGCCCATATCAAGAGCTCTGCTGAATATGTAATTTGATTTGCATAAGAAAACTTGAATTGTTCTAATACAACATTTAATTTACCAGCTTTCTATATCTCCAAATAATGATATAGTGCCAAACTTCCCTTGATAACGTTTATTAATGATTTAACTCTTTCAATGAGGAAGATATTATTATTATTATTATTATTATCATCATCATCATCATCATCATCATTATTATACAATTCCCCAAATTATAAAAATTGCTCCATCTAAAACTCCTTACTTCCACTGAATTCAAGATCGAACTGAACTACTCCACAAATCTTTAAAAAAATACTTCTTTTTGTTGACCTGCCGCAGCGACCTCTGCTTTCTCTACCTCCGTCTTATGACTTCATTAATAGAGGGAACTATTATAGGAGGACATGATCAGTATGCCGGCACCACCCTGGTCGCCTATCACGCGGCTCTCTAGACCGAAGAACGCCACTTCTCCATCAGGCACTTCCCAATTAACCTCACAAGGATGGGGTGGAACCTGTTGCAGACCTCCCTTAACTTAGAAAAAAATCCTAAACATGGAATCGAACTCGGGCCTCCTGGCAAGGAATCAGTAACAATAATCAATAGACCAAGGAGGTGGTATTAAAAAGACTTTTATCTTCCACATTACTGGACACCTTAAACCTAATCGACATAGTTGGGACAGGATCATATTTATCAGTCTATTTTAATGAAAATGACATAGTCTTCCTTGACAATAGTTATAGTATCTGTATTTTCTTAACCTCTCTTGCAAAGGAGTCGAAATATGCTGTAATATCCTTCACATGTTCATAAAAGCTCTCTTATTGCTGCAAAAACTCGCTTCATATTCATTGCTAACCCTCACTGTCTCATATGACGGTAGATTAGGACGAATTGCCAAGGAAAATGTCCTACCTAACCACAAATGCTGGTAACAAACGTTTAATACATACTACGATATTATCACTAACTTCAAAATGTGCATGGTGTATACTCTTTATCCACTTTTTCTTTAATGATACTGTTTAGGAGTTTTAAATATGGTAGTAAGCGGCGCACTGCCATAATTAGAGGTGTAACCGGGTACTCTATGTTGTATTTAACATTTTTTATTCCACAAGTTCCTGGTGTGATTTCACAAACAAAACCAACTCCAATCCTCAGATAATAATGCGGGTATCGATATTATACAAAATGGCGGAAATCAGAAGGTTCAGGTGATATTCAGCTGTTGTCTTGAACCTTTTTTTCTCAAAGTTTGTCTATTTGGTTCTATAGTTGGAGATAAATAAACAGTAACGTGTTAATTTTTCAGTTCTTTATTAAGTTAAGTATTATGTTTTGAAAAAAATAAAAATGAAATTTCGGGTGTTGGTGTCTCAAAACGTATATAATGACCCTCGTACTACCATTGGCCACCACCTTTGACGCTTCATCAGTAAAGAACGAGCGATATATAAAAGTCCTTAAGCATATTAAAACGTGTAACTTGTTACTATAACTTATGTATAGGCTTGTTCTAGCCGCTGTTTCTGCTCAAGTTATTCCAACTCACTGCGGTGTGTGAGAGGAAAGGTTAACTTACCAACTACAGCAAACTCAGCGAGATGACTCTCGAACAGTACTAATCCCCACAGATGTCAGTTCTGCACGTATGAACAGATGTTTTCCCTTCATTCGCTACAACTTGCTGCTTACGTATGCAGGTAATATGTGCACTTGTGAATATGACCTTGATCTCTGATGTGTACCCTGATTGGCCGAGACCTACTGACCTTCACTTTGTTTAATAAGTTGCATTGCTAAACCCCGATTTCAGTTTCTCTGCGTTTACTTATAGCTAAGCGAAATCAATTATAATCTTTGCAGCGGCTCCCAGAGCCGTCTCTTGTATGGGCGAAAGATGTGGGTAGAGGGGGAAGTTTTGGAGTTCAAGGTCATTTTACTGAGTCCCAAAGCACGTGTCCATGCATAAAGCCTAACGCTCACGTTTCTATTTTGCGAAAGGTAACCATGGTGACACACTAAAAGTAAGATTTTTTAAATTAGGGGAAAAAAATCCGTTAATAGAGAACGTACCGAGCTGGGTGACCTACATTCCGGATATCCCGAGTTCCAATTACTGTGATCCTGTCCTGTCCTGTCATTCTGGTTTTTTTTTCTTTTCTTTTTCTTTTCCTTCTTTTTCTTTCTTTCTTTCTTTCTTTCTTTTTTTTTCCTGGTTGCTTAGGCGAATGCTGAGATTAATCTTTACTTTGAGCGAAATTTCCGCTCTCCCATTTCGTTAGTTTTGTTACAAGATCCAAAGAGGTGGCGCTTAATGGTAATTTGCCTTTGTAAAGGTTTTTGCACTGTGCCAGGCATGGAAACTGATCTATAGAGGGCCTCGAACTCCTTGAGGGATCAAGCGGCATCTTGAAGACATGTCAGGACCCCGTCTACGTACCAGCAGCCCGTGAATCCTTGCCGCCCGATATCTCATTCAACTCGCTGTATTCTACCGAAAGTGCCTTGCATTTTTGGTGAGGTTTTATTTTTATTGATTTGCTTTATTTACGGACGTTCTTTAATATCTCAACTCATCAGCGTCCCTGGGCGTGGAAAGGCCGATAATTTTTGCTCAGAGGCCTCTTCTTTCAGGCATAAGGTTCTTTTACCTCCTTTTTTTTAATAATGTTTAACGCCCGTTTTTATTACTGCGGGCGGTGACACTGATGATACATGAGATGAAATGATATATTGGGAAAGGATTTTTTTAAAGGAAGGAAACGTTACAGCCCTAAGTTTAGGGTACTTCCTCGGCATTTACCATTTATGAGGACTGAGGAAAACCTGGAAAAAAACCTTAGTCAGGGAAGACGGTCCTGGCAGGAATCAAACCCAAGACCTCCCGCTCACAAGTCCGCGCATTAACGACCTCGGCCACTCGTGGAGGTTTACCTGCCGTAAATGTACGACACGTTAACAAGATGACATTATTTATCATTAGAAAATATTTCAATGGTTTTAAGAATCTGAAATTGTTTACAAACAACATTTCTCGTTTGGAAACGAAACATAAAATATTAAGAATTCGACTTACATATCCATGTACAAAAAAATGGTTTATCATCTACTGCCCATTACTATTTACTGCACTGCAATAAGTAATGAAATAACAATAAGATGATTGTAACCCCAACAACATGCATTTGTTTTATTTTAAACAAATTTACCGCAAAATTAATGGATCATTTAAACACACATTACATTGATATGACCTTTGGCTTTTGAAAAGCCATACAAATATAAAATAGTTAGTCATTCACATCTAATTACAATTCTTTTTACAAGTAGAACAAACTATTTTGACCAAACTACAGGAAAATGTAATGTAAAATACAATTTATCTTATATGTGTGTAAGAAAAACTTGCAGCTTACATGAAGTACTCTGCTGGATATATAGTTTGCTTTGTATAAAAAAGTTTCAATTGTTCTAATGCAACATATATTTCACCAGATTTCTGGATATCCAAAACATGATCTAGTGATAAATTTTCGCTGACAACTTTTATTAATAACGTCACTCTTTCAATGAGAGAATGTTGTTATTATTATTATTATTATTATTATTATTATTATTAAGGAAACTCACAAAATTACCCAATATGCTTCATCTGTTACGTTTTAACTCCTTACTTTAACCGTACGCCAAGGTCGAACTGAAGTTCTCCACAGGCAAGCACAAATATTTAAAAAAAATACACTAACCTCCAAATTACTGGACACCTTAAATCTAATGTACATAGATGGAACAGCATCATATTTATTATCATCCATTTTAATGAAAATAACCTTGAAATAATTATAAATTTTTCTTAACTCCACTTGCGAAGGAGTCCAAACATGTTATAACATCCTGCTCACACCATTCATTAAAACTCTCTCTATTTCGCTCCAAAACCCGCTTCACACGTTTTTCCGGATGTTTTCTTTCATTGCTAAGCTTCGCTGTTACATATGGTGGTTAGTAAGGGAAAATTGCATAGGGATAAATGTCCTTCCTAATTAAATTTTGGTACGAAATTTTTAATACACAATACATTTTTATCACTAACTTTAAAATTTTCAGGGTGTAAGCTCTATATGCATTTCTCTTTTAATGACTAATCTTTAGGAAATTTAAATATGGCAGCGTGTGGTGTACAGTCATAATTAGAGGCACAACAGGGCACGCAATAAGAGTGACCCATGTTGAGCGAAACACTTTCTATTACACAAGTTATTGGTGTAATTTCACTAAGTCAATATTAACTTAATAGAGAATCAAAAAACCAACACGCTACTATTGATTTATTTTCAACTATAAACCACGTAACTGCAACAAACGCATGTGTTAATAGCAGCAACATGCTTGGGCCCGCATTATGGTAACAGACCATCACACTGCTAACAGGTTTGCCACACTACTAAAATGAATCAAGCCTAGCGACAGTGCGATTAAACTAATAACTTATCTTCAAGTAGGAAAAGGGGCATGGCTGAAGTTGATTCGAAGGTCCATCTGTGATCACATGCTAGGATGTAACTCAGCCAGTTTTGTGATATTGAAAAGATATCTTTCACAGGTTTCAAATTAACATTGACCACCAAAGGTGTACACATTCCCTCAAATTCATTAACTTTAATACTCTAATGCTAGTAAAATGCATTTTATCTATAAGGGTTTGATAGCAAGGTCAGATTTATATTTCTCAAAAGAAATTCAAAACAACACCGACAACACCGCTGATAACTGTGGTTGTATTTATGCCGAATAGAAATTCGTACTGTTTGGTAAAAGTGTAAGTGTAACCTATTTACTTATTTACTTTTAACGTTTTAAACAGGTCTTTAAATACCCGGAGAAATGTAAAAACAGTCCGTAATATCAATGTTTCATCCCAAGTTGCATTTCTTATTTATATATAACGAAATAAAGGTTTAAACTCATTTTACAAAACGGTACTTAAACTTGTTTCTTTATGTGCAGCTCCTTGCTTATTTAGACATTAATATCAACTGTGCTCAAAGCTCACAATATTCCAATACCTCTATCTTATCTTCAAAATTACATTTCCATAGTAACGGAAACACTAAACTACTTTTACAATACTTGCCATTAATAGCGGCGCTGCAATACATCCGCCTTGGACCACAAAACAAGAGAGAATCTAGCACTGTATGCGTGCGCAGTTTGCACGGAAAACTTTATCATTACGTCATTATTCTTATCATCTTGAGCTGTGCATTCCGGTAGACGTTTTTGTCTTGCGGCGAAGAGCTGAGAGAATGGCTTATCTTTCAACAGGGCAAAAAGGACATAAAGTGACACATTTACGACCTTGTGGTTATCTTTTATAGACTCAGCACAAGGCAACAGTCACGAAGTTGACTGCCAGTTGTTTTGGTTTGATTTCCTGATGCAAAAATGGATTCCTATACTGTAAAAGTCATTTGAAAAGTTCCCGGAATGAAGCACAAAATGGCGGCATACCTTTTTGAAATGTTTCTTGATTTTTAATTTAGTCTCCCTTGACACTAACGCAGTCTATCCGAACGATGATCCAAAGCCTTTATCCCATCACGAAAGTTAGATTCCTTTAGTCTTGTAAAATACGCCTATGATTCAAATGTTTCATCAAAAGAAATTTTCTTCCCAGCAAGAATAGATGGAAGTCCATTGGAGCTAAGTCAGGGAAATAAGGTGGATGTGGTATAAAATCCTACCCCAATTTATTGATTATCTCCATTGCAAAGGCACAGTGTTGGGGCGAGCATTATCTTGATGCAAAATGACATTATTCCCCTTATCTCACGTATTTTTGTCTTCAATAGGTTCAAAAGGTTAACATAACACTCCAGTGATAGATATTCAATTACCAGTACACCCCTGGCATCCCAGAAAACTGACGTCATGCTCTTCCCGGCCGATTTCACACACTTGGGTTTCTTTGGCGGTGAAGAATCTGATGCTTCCATTGTTTAGACTTCTGTTTTGTTTCAGATGTGTAGTAGTGCACTCATGTTTCATCATTGGTCACAAAGTCGGCGAGATCTCTCTGAAAACGTGGACCGTTTTCTTTGCTGAGAGATTTGCAATCTGATTTCGCTTTTGATTCTGAGTCAGCAGTCGCGGCACCCATCTTGTAAATAATTATTTTCATATACAATTCTTCCCTGAAAATAATAAATACTTCTCCCTTAAATGCCCAGAGCTTCAGCAATTTGGATACTTTTAATTGCTGATCCTCCAGAATCACTCGAAAACCTTAATGGTCCACTTAGTAATTTTTAAAAATGATATGGTAGAGCTCTCTAGAGTGTTTGACATATCAGTATGAATTTCTGTTGTATGTTTACCCTTCTTTACCAAACTTAATAACCGCACGTTCGATATTTGCCATTTTTATGTATACACAACTATAGCTATAGCTACTACGATTCCAGACTAATGTATGTATTATTGTACAAGTGTTTCTATGAAAGATGACTTAACTATGTGTCCAAATTCCAGTGTTCTAAAGTGTATTTATGGAAATATGCGCTATGTCTCAAACCGTATACTTTTGCGCTTATTAAAATTATTTTTAGATATCTCAAAGGGTTTAAAATTATTCGCGTACAAAATTAATCCAGCGCGGCATTCGAACTTTCATGTAAGGTATTTCTTCAGAATTGAGATTTCTTTATGCCTAAAACTGTTATTTTCACCTTGTTGCTCCGTACATACTGTAACTTAGGCAGGCCAGTTTTAAAGCTATATTTAAACAATTTCACACGATACTTTGGCAGATATATACTCTTTTTAAAATAAATGAAAATTTAAACACAGTCTGAAAATTGTTGGCCTCGGCAATAGGTTGGTAAACCTATCTGAGCATTCGTTTGAAATATCAAACGAATTGAGTACCGCGTACTAGTAAAATTTTTTAAAAACAGTTTAACACTAAAGAAATTCACAATAAATTTATTAAAATTCATCATGCAGGAGCTGCGTAAATTAAACGTATTCCTTAGCAAGTAGAAGCTGTGAAGGTTATTACAGAGGGTTAGGAAAATTGTATTTTATTTTATTATATTTATTTACGGACGCTCTTTAACATCTCAGGTCATCAGCGTCCCATTCAATTCAGGGCGTGAAACAGCCCAATAAATTTTGCTCAGAGGATTCTTCTTTTTCAGGTTTGAGGTTCTTTTACGTGCAGTAAATCTACGACACGGGACCTACGGCTTTACTTCCCTTCCGAAGGAAGCCATACTTAGGATTTTTATGCCAGAAAAAAATCCATCGGTCCTGGCCGGGATCGAACAAGCGATCTTGTGTTTAGGAGGCAAGTATGGTTACCACTACACCACCAGGACCGACAGGGAAAGTGGTGCTCTAGAACGCTTTTTAAACTTCGGTTTTCAGATATACTCCCTCTCCTAATGTCTTGATTTCTCTGGTTTTCAGAAACTATTTTTCTTATTTTATTTAAAAGGTATATATCGAGTTTCGTAACGAAAAAACAAATATTGGTGTCGCTAGAGCGATTTTTAAATTTTTGATTTCAGGTAAGCCCCCACCCGTTATGATCTAATTTTACTGATTTTTAGAAACTATTTTTCTTATTTTATTTAAATGATTTTTGAGAAAAATTAAAAATTGTGTGCGGCTACAGTGATTTTTATATTTTGACTTTAGGTTAACCCCACTCTTTAAATTTCGGTTTTTACTCCCCACTCCTACTGATCCGATTTCCTTGATTTTTAGAAAATGTTTTTATTTTATTTAAATGTTATATACAGAGTTTCGTTACGAAAAAAAAAACAAACAAATATTGGTTCCGCTAGAGGAATTTTTAAATTTTGGTTTTCAGGTAAACTCCCACTACTAATATTCTGATTTCACTGATTTTCAGAAAATATTATTATTATTTTACTTCAATAGCTAATACCGAGTTTTGTTGAGCAAAATCAAAAATTGCGCCGTTAGAGCGATTTTTAAAATTTTTGTTTCAGGTTAACCCCCATCCTTAACAATCCAATTTTATTGGTTAAAGAACTCGATTAATCGTTTGTTAATTAATCAACATATGGCGCGTTTTGTTGAGAATGAGTAAAAATTGCTGCCGCTCCCATTAATACACACACACACACACACACACAATAGTTTAAGTTTTCACATAGTCTATACACGATGGATACCAGCATGCTGACCTCACAGCACAAAATGTAAGGAATGGGTCGAGCATTGCAGCATCTCAATCGCTATCACGATACTACCCCGAATTGTCACAGGCCTTGGCCGAGATAAAGAGCGAGTCAATACAATGGCATCATCCTTAGTGATCTCCGGAAAAGGGGGGGGGGGAGTTTAACATCATCCGCCAGGAAAGTGATATTCACTTTCTTTTGTAATCACTGCTCGCCACATTCCAGCCTCAAGGACAAACCATAAATGCCGACTTCTACTGTAACATCCTCAGGGAACTTTGTAAGG
Source organism: Metallyticus violacea (assembly GCA_030762175.1). Lineage (NCBI taxonomy): Eukaryota > Metazoa > Arthropoda > Insecta > Mantodea > Metallyticidae > Metallyticus > Metallyticus violacea. The sequence continues at coordinate 9,077,052 of CM060842.1, read as the reverse complement.
CATTAGAAGCGACCAGGACTCGTTTGCTCTTGCATGGAAACGCGCGTCCTCATACTGCCAACAAGACAAACGAGACGCTGAGAAATTCCAGGTGGGAAGTCCTTGGGCAACCTCCGTATAGCCACTACCTTGCTCCGGGCGACTTTCGTTATTCGGTCCCTGTTAAACGTCATCTTTCGGGTGCATGTTTTTCTGACGATGAATCTCTAGAAAGGGATGTCACCTCCTGGTTCCGACAGCATCCCAAAGAACTTTAGCTGCTGGATTTCAGAGACAAGTGCCTCAATGTGCAGGGTGAACAGGTTTTTTTTTTTAAAGGTGTTTAACGCCCGTTTTTACTACTGAGGCACCACAGGCGGTGGACACTGATGATACATGAAATGAAATGATAAATTGGGAAAGGATTTTTTTTTTAAGGAAGGAAGCGTTCCAGGCCTAAGTTTAGGTACCTCCCCGGCATTTGCCAGTTATGAAGACTGAGGAAAACCTGGAAAAAACCCCAGTCAGGGAGGACGGTCCTGGCGGAATTCGAACCGCAGACCTCCCACTCACGAGTCCGTGCCTTAACGACCTCGGCCACCCGTGGCGGTGTGACTAAGTTGAGAAATAAAAGTATTTATCAAATCAGTTCCATATCCATTTGCAATTTACTTTATGACTTATTCCCGTAGGCAGAGCTCTGTATGTCATAGGTAAATTTTGACTAACATTAAATATAAATACTGTAAACTAAGTTTTCACAATGCTTCAACAAAAGTAATACTACGTCTGATTTTTAACGAACATTTTGTTTATATAAAATAAGAAACATTCACATAACAGAAATTGCATTCTTATTTCGTTGGTAACAAATTACAGTGCACCTCCATTAGCAAACAACACAACACGCTAATTCTAAAAGTAATAAGGATTTGACAAATGGTTCACTTACGTTCTGTGTGGGAAGCTGCTGTGCAAGACGCTGCCAAAACGACGCGACAGATCAGCTGTTTGCTATTCTCGAAACGAAGGTCTGCTTTCTGCCTCACGCAGACGACCTGCCTATTCGTGCTCCGCCCCTAATCTCTTTGATTACAAACACTCGCACCAGATTGTTTCATAATCACGTATCACAGATTACTGATAAATCTCAATGTTATAAACGCCACCTGCAAACAGCTGTCAACTATTCTAAATGCTCGTTTGTTTCCCAGGTCGATAAGAACAGGTATTTCTGTAGGGAGGTTTAAAATTAAAGCACAGCTTCAAATAAAATAAAATTAATTTTGAAAAAAGTTAACTCTTATATTAAAAGGCATTTTTTAAAAATATGTTATGTATCTGAAAGAAAATATATCTACATCGATATGCAACAGTTACTTTGTCTTCAATAGCATTTGTTACTACGTTAATACAGTTGAAGGATGAGTGAAAAAAGGATAAACTTTTAAAGATTTAACACATTTAATAACTAAGATAGCCATTTTGTAGATTTCTGTTTAAGCTATCAAATAAGTATATAGAAAGGGGACTGTTCCTCCTCTATTTCATTTTTATAATCAGCATTGAAGATTTTACTGAGCGAAAGAAGGATAATATTCTAGCAACCTATTTCACAAAAGTTGACAAGTATAAAGTTTGTGACAATTTTACAAATTATTTCATATAACCTGTAAATGCACTGCGCAAAAATTATAGAAACACACTTGTAAATCAAAGCCCCAAAATAAATATTGATACAATTTAATTTTTAACAGTTTGTAATTATAAATTGAAGAATGGCGTAAAATTATAATAAGCATTCTAACAAACTTTTATTTCACAGGATTAGAAATACGAACAAATTATTGATTGATACAGAAAACAAAGTAGAAATACAAGATTATATTGTTTAGTAATCAATGTTTCCTGGTTATTTCAACACTCAGTACTCCTCCGTGAGCTGGGATGACTTCATAACACCAGCCTCCTAATAAATATTTGTGGGGTTCTCTCCCATTCTTCAGCGAGTGCATTTACGAGTTCCCTCAGGTTCTGTGGCACAGCAGCACGCTCGCAAACAAGTTTTTCCATCTTATCCCACAGATAGTCAATTGGATTGAGAGGTCAGGATTGCATGCAGACCAGTGCATCACCTGAATTTGGCATTCTTGCAGGATATTTTTGGTATTCCGTGCTGTGGGAGATTTAGCATTATCATGCATTAGAAGAAAAGTACTGTTCATACCATAATCAAAGAGTACGACATGTTGAAGAATAATGTCATTATGTAAACATTCATGAGCTGTGGGACAACAACAAGCTCTGTCCGAGACTCAATAATAATGTCAGCTCGAATCATAATCGAACCGCCTCCAAATCTGTCATGTTCAATAATGGGATTGGAGCAATACGTTCACCAGGACGACCATCACAACCCGTCAAACGAAATCTTGACTCGTCAGTGAGGAGAACAGCCTTCCATTGACGGAGATACCAGTTGAGATGATTCTGACGATGAGTAAAACTCAACCGGGTTTTCTTGTGCTGATGGGCCAAACGAGGGGCTTGAAGGGGGATTGAAGATCTCAACACTGCATTTTTCAGCCTATTAGAAATCACCACTCCAGTTGTTGCTCGTACATCATTTTGAGATCTCTGACTGTAGATTTGCATCTGCACAAAGCTGATAGGACAAGATATGTACCCTGTACGTCTGTTGTCTTCTTCTTATTCCCTTGTCTGCCTCTTCTTGTCTCAACCTGTCTCTATATATCGCCTCCAAACCGTACGGATGACAGAAGGGCCAACATCAAGAATGCTGGAGACAAAGCGAAGCATCTTCAATCCATGTAACCACTTGTGCGACTGATGTTTCATTCAGATGTCTCATTGCTCTGTATTAGCCTTAGAGAACACAAAATAACAATTTCCTACCACAGATTGCTGTTAAAACCTGTTTTCAAAATAGTCAAAGAGCACTCACTTTGGTTTCAACAGTTCTTAAAACTTCACTAATTTATTCAGAGAAAAACTAACAAATCTTTATTCTAGTTTTAAACAATACTTCATAACATCTGATTGTTATGAATAAATAAATACTTGAAAAATATATTAAACGAATTACTTGTTACTTGTTTCTATATTTATTATGGGGATTTGAATTAATCAAGCGTTTCTCTAATTTTCTGATCAAGCATGAAGATAAAAGACTGTAACTTTTTGTGTGTTTTATTTATTGTCGCTTTTTTTTTCTCGTGACGTCTGTAGATTGGACACGAATACAATAGGTGTAAGTCTAAATGAAATGAATTAATGATGGCGCAATGAGCTCGGAGTTCTTGGCGGCTTGAAAGCTCTCTAGTATTCACCTTCTCAGAGTAAGGAAACACTCCGGAAAAAAAAAAAACCTTAGCCAGACAACCTGACCCGACCGTAATTCGAACCCACGACATACAGATTAGTATTAGTATTAGTAGCTGACAACCAAGTGAAAGTGCACGAGTTTCAGACACACGGGTATCTGAACTGAGCGAGTTTATTTTATGTTGCATTATAAATTACACATGAAAAACTGTACAATATGAGTGCGCCCCCTACTCACTCCGGAGCAAAAATAAAATTAGCCGACTGTTTGTAAATGTTTAAGAAGAATCCAAGAACTTGTGACTAAGGACGAAATGTGAATTCATTACTACACACCGGAAACGAAACACAGTCTAAAAAGTGGGCCGCAAGGGGAGGGCTGGCTTCAGTTTTTTGGAACGCAAAAGGAGTTCTCTCGACTGACTTCTTAGACAAGAGGGAAACCATTACTGGGGAAACTGAAGTCTACGATCGCGGAAAAGATCCGTAATTGGGCAAAAATGGTATTGTTTCACCCAATGCTTTCAAAGTCATGTTGCACGGAAAAAAATTACTGAGCTACGATTTGAAATGCTTCCGCACCCACCCTATTCATCTGATCTTGCACCCTAGGATTACCATCTGTTACCGAAACTCAAAACTTTCCTGACTGGACACAAATAGAGGGATATTACAGGAGGTAAACGAGTATTCTGAGGGCCATGATGGAATCACGAACCTGCATGAAAGTTGGAGCAAATTTATTGAACTTCGAAGGGACTATGTCGAAAAATGAAGTACGATGTAAGACTGAAATTGTTCTCTGTAATATCCTTCCTCCCTTGTATGTCTATTATCACATCAAGGCTAAAATTGTACCGTACATTGCATTAAATTATTGCTATGGTATATATCATGAATACTAAACATTCTCGTTTCAGATTGGTTTGATAATTTTATAAGTATGTCAGCCTGTCACCATTGTATACAAAAGATTGTCATTTTATTAGTCACACTAAAATTTTATAAAGCAGAATATAACTATTTTGAGTTACAATTTTAAATTTTGAAATGCTTTTGTGCCTGTTTACAGTCGCATTGTTAGTTTTCATGAAAGATGGCCAAGGAAAATATTGTACTCGAAATTGTGTTACCATGTTGGCATTTCTGTGAGATATAGGTACATGTATTTACAAAATATGTATTGTATTTCGCGTGCATTATTTTTAAAAATATGAGGGCTATTCAATAAAAATATATTATAATTTTAAGGGTATACTTTCTCTTGCTAAAATTTAACTTTAAAATATTTTGTTAGCTTAATTCATAATACACATATGGTACTAGTTTCACTGTTATCACTTGTTCAATCCTGCATATGGGAAATGTTACACTCTCTTAAAAAATTTAGGCAGAATTTTTAATTATAGAAACAACAAATGCCAATTCAAAAGAGGTTTTGATCCTATTTAACATTAGAAAGGTTCATTAACCCAACAGCCAGCGTTAGACGCATTGAAATGAAACAGGTGTTTAGTAAGTTAGCCAGGATTACATGCAATCTGCTAGACACATGTGCTGAAGAGCCTGCCTAAGTAAGGGGGACAAGTTTCTGTAATGTACTTTCTCTGTCCAGGTAGCAACAGCAGCAACAGTAGTTGTCACTTCCGGTTCCAGCCTGCGAGAGGTGTGCAAGTTGAGACATACTCAGTTCCGTTTATTGCAAAATACAGGTGACACGCAACGAACAATATGCTGCTCTGAAATTCTGCTTTCGTCTCAACAAAACTTCAGCTGAGGCCTATACAATGTTTCAGCAGGTCTATGGAGCGTTTGTTCTTCCAAATACCACAGCTCAAAGGTGGTTTAAAATGTTTAAAGAGGGTTGGCGAAGGTGGATCCAGCGCTCCAGTTTATACTCTAACCGAAGAAAACATTGACACTGCTGCTGTCATTGTGACAGATGATCTTTGAATAACCTGAAGAACATTTTCCGAAATTCTAAAAAATGTCATTGGGTGCTACTCACATGTTCGTAACTGAAAAGTTCAACATGAGACCTGTTTGTGTACGGCGGGTTCCAAGACTGCTGTATGCAGTTGAAGATGATGTTACAGGAAGATCAAAGTTTCTCTCAAAGGTAATCACTGCTGATGAAACTTGACTACATCATTTCGATCTTGAGAGCAAACAGCAAGTGTTAGGAAATCCTCATCACCAACAAAAAAGTGGTTGCTTCTACTGGGAAAATTATGGTTACCTCATTTTTTCGATATTCAAGGAATGGTTTATCAGGGATGTCGTATTTGGATACACAGCTGTAACTGTGCAGTACTACAGAAAAGAGCAAGGCCACAAGCTGGAACTGCTTCACGATAACACAAGGACGAACATCGCAAATAATACTGTTGAATAGTTATATAAAAAAAACTATGTGAAGAGTGTTCTTCACCCTTCCTATAGCCCAGATTTAGCCCCATATGATTTTCTCCTTTTACCCAAACTGAACAAACACCTTCATGGGAATCACTTATCATCATCAGAAGCAGTGATGAAGGTCGCGGAATGCGATTCTGAAAGATCTTTCAAAAATGGTTTCCAGCATTAAGAATGGCAGAGACGTTGGTCTAGGTGCATTGCATCCAACAGGGGCTACTTTGAGAAAGATATCAAAACTACGAAGATGAGTAAAGGTATGCTGTCAAAATAAAAAGCTCATTCTTTATTGAACATCCTTTGTATATCCAGAAGAAAAGCATGTGGCAAATTTTGTTTGAATATTCAGTAATGTGTTTAATTGATAAAGTTCAGTTCATCCCCCAAATAGAATGAAGAGTGCCTATGGTAGAATATGCAACAAGATGAAACACTGGAAAGCCTGTTGCAGTTGGTTTGGGTAATTGATAAACTAGGATTTAAATAGGAAGAAGGGTTAAGTACGGTAGAATAGGAGAGAAAATGATTAAGATAGAATAAATTAGAATAGGATGGGATACCATAGGATAAAGTTCTAGGAAGACAGAATAGAACAGGAAAGAATAGAATAAAATAGAATAAGATAGGCATGTGGTGCGATAGAATTAATGTAAGATATACAGGATAGGTAGGGTAGGGTAGGGTAGGGCAGGTGGGATAGACTAGAGGAGCTCTTTGCTGGAGTTCAATATATATATTCATATTCAACCATTACAATGTTTGTCCTCATGCTACTTGTAGATAGCTCAGCTTGACTGGCAGCCGTTACTAAACCCTACTGAAAACTATGAAAAGGGTGGCTAGATTCACCCGAGACCTTACGCGATCTGAAGGTGGCAGTGAAAGAGGAATGTGACAATATGGCCCAGGGAAACATCAGAGCATTAATCGAAACTGTTGCCTAGGAGAATGTGGCTGTAGTGTGGCGCGAGAGTAATACACAAAATACTGAACGTCGTCATAAATGTTAAGTCTTGTGTATTATCTTCATCCTAAGATAAGTGGCCGGATATCTAACTTCAGCTCGAGCTTAATGCAACCCGATCAGTAACGCTTTTCCCCGCGACATGGGCTTTTTCCTATAAGTGACCCTTTGCCGCGCCGTGAAGGAAGTAGCAAGCGTGCTTTCTTACTTGTTGACCTTGCTGACTGCCACAGTCGTAGCGCAGTTGTTCCCGGGCGTGTGTGGTGTTGTTCGTTTCTTAATTCGACAGTATACATAAAGTGTATTAAGTCTTGTGTGTTTACAACGACAAAGCGTTCTTTATGCACGATTAATATTATTGATTCAGTGGTGAAAGAATCATAGGACCATTTTTTTTTTTTAGCATACGGTTGATCCTGTTACTTATGTTAATACTATACTAACCCCTTTTTTCACAGAATAAAATAAACCGACAGGGAGTGTGATTATGCATTTTTTTTTCCAACAGGACTTTGCCACTGCGAATAATTCAATAATTCACAAAGTGTTTCCACAAGACAGAGTTATTAGTAGGATTTGTGGCTCCCTCGGGCCTCCGATTTAACAATCTGCGATTATTAACTCTCGGCTAAATTAAAAAAATTCCGTGTACAAAACGAGCCCACAAAAGCTCAAACTTGATATTCGAGGAAATTGTCCGAATTTCTCAAAATGAACTACAGCTTGAGATGAATAATTTCCTAAAGAGATGCCAAATTATGTGGAGATTGAAGGCGGGCAGTTTCAATTAGTTGTGTATTGTTGTATGATTGGTTTGTTTTGTTGTTTTACCCCCCCCCCCCCCCGCTAATCACCTAGACCCGGCTAGCTTCGGCGCGCTCGCTCATGAGTAAAACCTCCGAGGGAAAACAAAACTGATCACAAGGTATTTTCATATAAGGTGTCACTGTGCAGAGTTTTTATGAAAGTTACTACTCTACGTGCCACAAATTTCTATAAGTGTAATGTGCAAAGTGTTTCAAGCGATTTCGTTACAACAGAGGAATTGCTTGAGCTACACCTGCACTTGACTTTTTAGTACTTGTTACAGGTAATTTTTGGGCCTGTATTTCTATTTTTAAACGTCAACAAACTGCACAAAATAGAGTCGCCCTCTTTTTGGCTACAGCATCTATTTGAATGTGAAAATCACAGTTTATTTCCCAAAGTAATACATGACTATCACACTATTCCTAATTAAATACTTTGAGAATTAGGTCTAAAGACAAACACACTCCCATTTCTTTTGTGGAATTTCTGTCGCGCTGTTTTAAAAACCAAGAATGGGGTCACAAGAAGAGAAACAATTACTAGCCGTCATCTGTCACAGAGTGCTATTTTGTCTGCTGCAGTGAACGCCTCTCTCGGCTTTATACGGCAGCTGCTGAAAATGGGCCACAACCTCCTTTGTAATTATGTTCACAAGAGCTGGACTTCTGCATTGCTGGATTTCAAGAAATAACAGAAATTAGCTGAAGAGGATTTCGTTCATATTTAGTAAGGGCGAATTCTTAAGATGTTATAATTTTATCCGTTTAAATTGCCAATGTTTATTTCTGGGTTGTCTTTGACGTTCTTGAACGGCACAAAACTTTATTAGGGCATATCTCAAATGTCAAATGTTTAAAAATACTAACTTTTTCTTCTTTACAAAAGCTGAAACGTTAACTATCATTCAAACCAAAAGGAAACCCGAAAATAGTCGAATTACAATTGGTAAAAATTATGGATAGCGTATTGAATCTTTGTAAGTAAATTAATACTTTTCAAAATAATTACTAGTTAAGATTTAAGCATTTTCCTTCAGATGGATATTCTTCTTGAACTTTTCAACAGCTTTCAACATATTTAGAGATCTAATTTCTTTTAAATACAAAAAGAATGGTCATAAGCAACAATATATATAACTAAAGAAGCAGAGAAAGAATAAAACGCTTTGATATGGACAGACAAGACATCGAAAAACTCGCATGACGATTTGGATCATTTTGAACAAAGAAGAATTCTGAACTGAAAATAAAATATTTCAAAGTAAAAATAATATTCAAAATAGGAAGATGATTTTTGGGCAACTCTTGTATCCGAAAATCGTCAAAATCTTCATTGTTAAATCTGTAACATACTAATCTGATTTTCGGCGATGTGCAGCACTGATCAAGAAAAACAATTCCTCTTTTCATTTTTAAGGGAAGTTTTGCCTGTCAAATTCGGCGAATCATCGGAAAACTCAGCTGATTTATCGGTATCCGCTCTAACCTATTGCTTCACATAAACTTTCGCACTACATGCATGGACTGTACGCATTTCAAGTAAGACATTATCATGGCCAACTGGAAGCTGTGTACTTTGTATCCAAAGCCTGCAATAATCGTTCTGTGTTATGATGTAGGTACAAGGAATTGCTCTCCCCATTACTTTCGGCCTATGTCGTTTAATTTTACGGTTTGTTTACACTTAGTGTGCCGCAATAGCCCATCTAGTACACTGCCTCGTTCCGCTAGAAGTATCTTCCCCCTAAGGTACGGGTAAAAGCCAAATAGAAATTCTAATGAACGGACCTGACATTTATATGCCTAAACTTTCATAAAAATTTATCCTTAAAAATACACATGCTCTATAAAACTATAATTATTTTAAACTATGTGCATTTAACAATTTAATCGTATTGATTTTGTAATATAAAACTTTAAAATCGTCATAAATATTATAGAAAGCGCTGCAAAAGATTTCATATAAACTGTTAGGTTATACATTATATAAATCACATTTATTTCAAACTTTTTTTTAATTTCATGTTTAGAAAATAAGAGTTTAATATGATAAATGAGTCTAACGCTAAATTTTTAAAAAAATGACAATATACTACATAATGGCTTATATCCAATCTATACGGTGGCAAATGACGGGGAGATTGAGAGATACTATATCGGTGGCTGCAGTAACAACCGCGTTCAGGCGGCCCGTAACTCAAATAATCTCAATACATTGTCATTATTTATTGCAAGTACTTAGACAAACTAATAATATAGAAAATTTACAGCACCGTTAATAAAACGAAAGATAATGAATAAAAAGATGCAATGCAAGAGAAAATGAAGAGAAACAAAATAAGAAAACAGAACGCTTCCTTCATTACTCCTGCTTCTTGACCTTTTCACTATGTTACTTTTGAACACCTTCGCATCGACAGGTATGCAGGTTAAAGCTGCTATTTGTAGCCTTAGTCATAGTTCGTGGTGACGATGGAGGTTGTACTTACGTGGCATAACCTTTAACGCGTCGCTGGGCATCGCGACGTTACCGTCTTGACACTCCATGGGAGGGGGAGAGGTGCCCCTTCATGCAACAGTTCACTATGTCTCCATGACTCATCTGCAAGGAAAACATTTTTAGTTTATTTATCAGATTATTATTAGCAGAATATGGTTTCAATCCTGCTGTTCAACTTTTTAGGAAAAGGCAAATCTTACCCAGGAAATATGTTCTGACCGGGATTCGCACCTAAACACGCCAGTTACAATCATATGCTAGCATATGAACTACCTACAGGATTATATTTTTGCAAAAACTAAAAAAGAAAAAATATTTTGCGGAAAAAAATCGTTTTATTGCTTTTCAAAACATTTGCCTAAAGTTTTAGACACTTTTTTCATGCATTCAAACCAATTCTCGAAACATTTTTTTCCTTTCTGAAGTTGGTATCTCTAAAAGACTTCAACAGCTTCTTGAGATGATGAAAATCTCTGTCCACACATTTTTTGTTTGACATTCAGGAACAAAAAGAAGTCGTTAGAAGATAAATCAGATGAATACCGGCAATGAGACATTAATTCAATGTCCTTCTCCTTCAAATAATCAATTGTTTGACGTGACGTGTGAGAGATGGCATTCTCATGATAAAGAATGATGCGACGTTTTCGGTTGTTTTTCCTGATTTTGTCGTTGACTTCTGGCAAACAAATTGTTATATACCATTCAGCATTAACTGTTCTTCGATCCTCTAGAGAAATGGTTGCGATATGTCCAGTACAACCGAAGAAATAAACGATCATTTTCTAGGAAGTGCTTCGTGAACGAACAACTTTTGTGGGATTCGGTTCATCTTGAGACACCTAAACAGCGGACTGTTGCTTAGTTACCGGTTCTTGTTTCGTCATTGTTACGATGTTGTATACAAATGTTGCAGTTACTCGGTGCAATTTCATTACACCAATTAACAAGAGCGTTTTTTGAGCTTCGGTCAACGCGAAATCCATCGCGAACAGATCTTTTTCACAGCTAAATGTTCATGCAAAATCGAATGTATTGTAGCCTTCGATATGCTTAAGGATGCCCCTATCTCACTGTAAGTCATTTGCCGATCTTCTTCATCGTGTCGCCCACAGCACCGATGCTTTTAGGAATGGCAATCGATTTTGAAAGACCTTCACGAAATTCATCACTGACGAACGCACGACCACGATGAAATTCTGCAAATCAACTGTAAACAGTATTTTCTGATGGTGCTTCATTACCAAAAGTTGAACGAAGCGACTCTCTGCATTGCTGATGAGTTAGGCCTTTACAAAAATTGTAAAAATCATACAACAAAAACCTTCAGGTAAATTTTCCATTTATTCGAAATGTGTTTTGTTTAAACGCCCACTGTAAACAAAATACTAGTTCAATTTCTGAGCTGCGACTGTTTTTACATTAACAAATGTCAATTGTTGCGAAAAAGTAATGACATATAAAAAGCGCCACCTAGCGGTCGTTTGTAAAAATTTAAAAGATAATTCTCGTACAAGGTTGCTAGCTAAGTTTTGACATACTCACGGAAGAGTTTTGGTCATCACAACTTTTCAAAGTTCTCTCCTTGGCATTATAATGCAACACCCAGGACTGAAAACTTCGAGGGAGATCTAATTTTCGAAAACAACGGTCACCAAATGATCACTTGTTGAAAAGAAAGTTACGGCCATTTTCTTTCAGCAACTGGATTACTGGTCATCAGGAGGGATCCAAATGTAAGTCTGGCACTTGGCTTAAGAATTAAATCGATAGGCCCAAATTTCATCTGTCTGTAAATCAGTGCTGTATCTTTCTGTATTTATGGTATCCCCAAAAATGATAGATGCGTTTATTAAATGCATTTACTGCGCATAATACACGGATTTTCTATTTATGCAAAGGGTTTATATATAAAATGGGTTTTTGTGCACTCCTGTATTTGTTATTTTGCGTCAAAACATAAACATATAAAAGTCCGTCACGCAGGAATTGCGTACACTAAACGATTCTTCAACTAGTAGAGTAACTTTAATAAAGAATATAACATCTAAATTATGCCTTATTAATTAATGAAATGAAATAAGTTGTGGCATTACTATGTGATATTAGGGGAACATAATTAGAATTCTTGCAATTTATAAGTATCTCAAAAAAGGAACCAAATATTATTATTATTATTATTATTATTATTATTATTATTATTGAAATTAAATCACAAAAATTAATGATATAGTATTAATTAAATGAAATATATGACGACTAATAAAATAAAGAAAAATAACAGAAAGTTTCGAGTTACATTGTGTATTTAAGATGATGTTCATATGTTTCAATAAAACAAAAACATGTTACTATTTAAAAACAATTGCAATGGGCTAAGAAAATATACAGAATCAACAATATACAATCGAAAATTACATAGATTTTCAATGGCTTTGAAATTTAATTTAAATGTTATTGTAGTAAAAACATATAACGTAAAGGTTTTCTGAAGGTTATTGCAGAACACTCTTACGTACATATATAATTCTCAAACACATACTAAATTAATATTTCATATTTGCTATCTTCACGACAATACTTTTGTTAAACATAAAACATATGCATCGTTGTAAATACAGTTTGTATGCTGAGTTAATCTGTCCGTTTATTTTAAAACAATAAAGTGAAAAGTAAATTTAAGAATGCATTTTAAATTTCGCTTTTCAAATATACCCCTATTCCTAATGGTCCAATTTTCCTTATTTTCAGAAACTATTTTTCTTATTTTATTTAAATGGCATATACGGATAATTTTTGCGAAAAAGCAAATATTAATGCAATTAGAGTGATATTTAAATTTTGGATTTCAGGTAAACCACACCCCCTAATTGTCCGATTTCACTGAATTTCAGAAACTATTTTTCTTATTTTATTTCAATTGCATATATCGGGTTTCCCTTAAAAAAATTAAAATTGCGCCTGCTAGAGCGTTTTTAAATTTCACTTTAACCCCCACTCTTAATGGCTCGATTACTCTTATTTGATTTATTAATTTATTTTAAAGAAATATCGTTAATCCTTGAGAAAAAGGAAAAATTGCGGGTACTAGAGTGATTTTAAAATATTTTAAAACATTTTCGCTTTAGGTAAACCCCTACTCCCAGTGGTCCAATTTTTCTGGTTAACGAACTCGATAAATTGAGGTTATATGCCGAGTTTCGTTGAGAGGGAGAAAAAAGTGAACGCTAGAGCGTTAATAGCCACACATACACAAACATATATATGCCATCTCAAGTGTTTTATTCTTTATTCTTTTCTTCTATTATAAGTACTGTTAATTTTTTTACGTTGTTAATAGTGTTACTTTATTTTTATTTTTCTTTCATATATATATATATATATATATATATGTTTTTTTCATTGTCATTTTCGGTGTCTAATATGAAGGATCGATGGAGATTTGAAGAATTTTCTCAAACTTCGTTTCTTGGGTACAACCGCAATGCATTTCCTTCAGAATTCGCTAAAAGATACCATGCTTTATCAATTATTACTCTATCATTGACGTCCTGTAACAACTAATTTATCTGAATATGATGTTACCTGCCTGCAATTCTTGGACTCTATGATCAGTTGCTTTCAAGTTTAAATGACTCAAATTTCGGAAAAATTAACTCATGATGTACATGTGGTACCAGTTTCATTTTTTGTCGCTTTCGGTTCTCGCCTGTGAGAAGTGTGCAAGTTGAGACACGTTCAGTTCCGCCTACAGCAAAATAAACGTGACCTGCAACAAACTCTATGCTACTCTGAAATACTCCTTTCGTCTCAGTAAATCTTCAGTCGAATTTAATGCAATATTACAGTAGGCCTATGGAGAATCTGTTCTTCCTTATAATACAGTTCGAAGGTGGTTTAAAATGTTTAAAGAGGAGGACAAACAATTTCAAAGAAAGTGGACCCGACGCTCCAGTTTGTGCTTTAAAGGGAGAAATAATTATCATCGCTGCTGTCATTGTGAGAGAGGACCGTCGAATAACATTAAGAACACTTGAAAATTTCACTGGGTACCACCCACACGTTGGTAACTATAAGGTTGCATATGAGACGTGTTTGTGCACGGTGGGTTCCGAGACTGCTGTGTCAGGTTTGCCTATAGTTGAAGATGCGCAGTTTCTTTCAAAGGCAATAATCAGTGCTGATGAAATTTGGCTACATCATTTCGATTCTGAGAGCGAACAAAAAAGATCCATGTGGGAGTCTCCATCATCACCAACACCGAAGAAAGCAAAAGTGGTTGCTTCCGCTGGGAAAGTTATGGTCATTTCATTTTTCGATATTCAACGAATGGTTTACCAGCATGTCGTACCTGCTCACACAACTGTAACTGAGCACTCTATAGAGATGTCCTGAAAACTCTGCAGAGTCATATCAACACTTGCAAAAGACCACATTTCCGTGCATTAAGCTGGATGCTGCACCACGATAATGCGCGGCCGTATTATCTCCAATGTTTTTGCTGAACATCTCACAAAAATCAATATGACGCGTGTTTTTATCTTCTCTGATGTTTAGATTTAGCCGCGTTTAACTTTTTTCTTGTCCCCAATTGAACAAACATCTTCGTGGGAGGCATTTACCATTATCAGGATCAGTAGCGAAGGACACGGAGGCGATTCTGAAGGACTTGTCAAAAAATTGTTTCCAGTATGTCTTAGAAGACTGGAAGAAACACTGAGACCGGTGCATTGCACCCAACGGGGATTACTTTGAATAATTTCATAAAAACAGATTAGGTTATATCTGCAAAAACACACAAACACTACGTCATATGCAAATGACCAATGAAGAGAAATAAAAAAAAAAAAAAAAAAAAAGCTGCACTATTTTTAAAAACTTCTTCAGAGGTGTTTTTTTTTGTTTGTTTTGTTTATTTACGGACGCTCTTTAACATCTCAGGTTATCAGCGTCCCATTCAAATCAGGGCGTGAAACGGCTGACTCTTTTTTCAGGTTTGAGGTTCTTTTTCGTGCCGTAAATGTACGACACGGGACCCACGACTTTACTTCCCTTCCGAGGGAAACCATACTTACGATTTATACGCTCGAAAAAATTCATGGCCGGGATCGAACCCACGATCTTGGATCTAGAAGGCAAGTATTGTTACCACTACACCACTAGAACCGACTTTCAAAGGCGTTGGTAATCTTTATGTAGCTATGATTTGCATGTGTCATTTTCGTTTTCAAGAAATTAAAATAAAAACACGCGTATGCACTTCAGTTTGTTAATATTGTAAAATTCACGTGCAATAAATAAATTTCCTATTTTTATATCTGAAAAATAAACAGGAACAATGAAGTTTTTGGATGAAGAAATTTATTAGGGTATATTGGCAGCTCTTAATTCGTTAAATGACACAAATTACTTTGGCAATAATTAACCATACAAGATAAATTTAAATTGTGTGCAGATCTTTCGCAGAAAAAAGAGAAGCTGATGCGAATATTCATATTTCGACTTTAGCGTGCGTGACGAACAATTCAGTTGCGGTGTTTGGAGGGAGTTTTGCCCGTGAACGCTAATACAGTGTGAGCGGGGATTAAAAGTAAACGCTTTTCAGTTGCAATGCTGCGCACTGTTTGACAACGCTCGTTTAGATATCAAATGGGAAATTGCCATTCACCTTATTCCCTGATATTGTCCTGAGTGATATTCCTATTTACACCCAACTGAAATTGCACCCCGGGGACCAGTGATTTGGAAATGATGGCGACGTAAAACCCGCAGTGAGCAGACGGTGCTCATAAAGAACAGCCAAGGTATCGAAAATTGGTGGAAAATGTGTTAGGAGTTGTGGAATATACTGACTTTATTTCAAAGTAAAAAGAGTGAATTTTCCCCGAAGTTTACTGCATAACACTCGCACGTAATGTATGAGTACAACTGTTTCTAATGCTTTACATAGGTAAAGAGTTTTAACTCATTCTTCGAGGTTTCGCAAGATCATAAAATTCCTTGTGCTGCTGTCGGAACCGGGCGGTAACTTCCTTATCCATAGGTTCGCCGTCGGGAAAAGATTCACGCGGACGATGATGTTTAAGAGACCTGAACAAATAAAAGTCGCTTGGAGCAAGGTTGGGGCTATACCGAGGATGTTGCAGCGTCTATTTGCCTTGTTGGCAGTATGAAGACGCGCGTTTTTATGCATCAGGAATATGCCTTTGATGTGAGGAGTCCTGGTCACTTCGTTGAATGGCCTTATGAAGTTTCCTGTGAATGTTACAGTAGGAGTCGTCAGTATTTACGGTTTATCCTTGAGTCTGGAATATGCCTTTGTGCTCCCAGAAGACCGTGAGCACCACTTTCCCGACGGATGGCGTCACTTTATTTATTTATTTATTTATTTATTTTGTAGTCGATGCAGGAAGTTTGCACTGCATTGACGCACACTTTGTCTAGCTGGTGATGGTGAACACAAGTCTCATCATCTATGACAATTCGGGCTGGTATATCGTGTTCTTCATCGTAGTAGCGATTGAGATGCTTTAATGCCAGACCCCAGACTTTGTGAAAACCTAACCTGTCATGTATTATGAGGTACGTCAGGCGATGTGAACAACCAATAGCAACGCTATAGTGTCTATAGTTACCTTCTGTCTGCTCCGATTGTCTTCAACTCGTTGCAAATTCGCCTCTGTGTCAACTTCCGTTGCCCGGCCCACGTGGGTTCGTCTTCGGACTTCGATACGTGTTCACATCAACTGTAAACGGCTTGACATGACAAGCACTTCTTAGCGTAGGTGGGAAGTATTTCTTTATGAATATTCTTTGATTCCATACCTTTTGCCGACAAAACGGAGCACTGCTTGATGGTGTACACTCACTCAGAGGCATCGCCATATTGCAACTGCTATTTAGATATTGTAAACATCAATTGACTCGTGTTGATTGCCACCAATTACTACCGGATTAAAGCTGCCAACTAGTTGCAATATTTACTACCCCACATCAGTTTATAACTTACTTTCATATAAAAGTGAATACTACGAGTAACAGGCGCCAGCGGACTCCCAGTTTGTTTCCCATGCCATTATTTCATTTCATAAACAGATTCCACTGTCGTTTGACATACACTTGTTAATCTAGGTATTTATTTATTTGTTTTATTTACGGACGCTCTTTTGCATCTCTCAGTGTCCCATTCAATTCAGGGCGCGAAACGGCAGAGGCCTCTTCTTTCAGGCTTGAGGTTCTTACGTGCAATTTACTGCTACGACACGGAATCCATGGCTTTACTTCCATTCCGAGTGAAGCCGAGCTAAGGCTTTTTACGCACGAAAAATGACCCTGGCCGATATTGAACCCGCAATCTTGGGTCTACGAGGCAAGTATGGTTAGCACTAAGACAACCAGAACCGCAATGTATTACTAAGCTATTAATTACTAATTTGAAGAGGAGAGGTCAAAGATCTAATTCTGAAAACCACAACAAAGTCATTTAGCAGTTTAGGTACCCAAAAAGGACATGAGACCTGTTTAAAACTTTCTTATATCTCTGGACACGTGGAGGGCACCCTGACCGTCGCGAGCCATAATTCCGTGTGAATTACAGCCGATAAACTGGGTCAACCGCCTCTCGCTCCAGTCTACAAACATTATCAACACCAATCACTTTAACGTGCGTCACGACTCCGTGAACTGAAGTGCGGAAAGGGATGAAGTATCAAGAGTGGAGAGGGTAAAAAAATCCGGAGCAGGGAGGAAAGAATAAAAAAATAGACCAGGAAATGAGATAAAGCAAATAGAAAAACAGAATCCGCGCGGAAACTTTCATCCTCTCCTTCATAAAAAGTATGGATTTCGGTGCAAGTAAAGGGAGGATTTGTATCAATCCGCGTTCTGTCAAGCTTCACTTCCGGCTGCGCAGTAGCTGTGAACATTTGCAATTCCGACATCGTCTAGGAAAGACTAGAGATAAATGAGCAGATCATGTCGCAAAAAAAAAAAAAAAAAAAAAAACGCAACGAATATAAGGGGCGTCCTGAGAGTTTTCGGCCTAACTCTGAGATGTCATGCAGAAGGCCTCATTACTATGATAGTTAAGTATCATCCTTTAGATGAAGCGCTGTAACGTCTCAGACGCGTAAATGTAGTCACTTGTTTGTGATGATCATGTAAACAAACTAGTGTTAACATTTCCTACAAATTGGTAAAAACTGAAATACGAACTGTGATAAGTACATCGTTTTGAAGAGTTTATCTTCAACAGAAGCACCAAAAGGGTTAGATTCCACATTAAAGGGTTCTTTCGCTTCTTTTTCGGCGGTTAAAAGTACGCTGCTGAATGTCAGTATGTCATACATCCATTCAAGATGATGAGCGCTCAGGGCGTCCCGAAACTGCTGTGACAATAGTTGGCTGACACTGCAAAGACCTCGACACTACATTTTCCACGAATTTTCGGTTATGAGAAAGCTTTCCGCTCGATGGGCGCCGCGTTTGTTAACAATGGACCAAAACGCATAGGAATGAACGTTTCGCAAGAGTGTTTAGACTTGTTTAAACACAATTCCAGTGAGTTTCTCCCACGTTTCATAACAGCAGATGAAACATGGATTCATCACTACACGCCAGAGACGAAGGAGCAGTCCAGACAGTGGGTGGCAACAGGTGAAAGTGCACCATAGAAAGCAAAAACGGTTCCATCTGCGGAAAAGTCATGTATACGGTTTTCTGGGATGTTCTTAGTGTAATGCTTGTAGACTACCTCCAGAAAGACAGAACTATCACCTAGGAGTATTACGCTTCCCTACTGGACCAACTGAAGAACGTATTCAAGCTAAACTTCCACACCTTGCCAAAAAGAAAGTTCTGTTTCATCGTGACAATGCGCCTTCTGGGATTGTTTCTGCAAAACTGCATGACCTTCGCCTTCCCCATCCTCATTTGGCTTCCAGCAATTGCTGTTTGTTTCAAAACCTGAAAAAATGATTAGGTCGAAGCTGAGACAGACGCTTATTTCTCACTGAGGGTATCAAAAAGTTGGAAAGTCATTGGACTAAATGTATTGATTTACAAGGTGACTGTATTGCAAAATAAAAATAAATCTCTTAAATCCTGAGAGTTTTTAGAACACCTCACACATGTATTGAGAATGAATTATTGAAGATTGCGTAACAAGTTCGTTTATACAATCCAAAGGAAAGATAAGATGTTGCACGGCCCTTGTTTTCCTGATGGTGTTGAAAATTAACAGTCGTAATTGGTGAAACAAGGGAAAGAAAAAAGTTACAAAGCAGAAAGTAAAGAAAAAAAAAAACGATAAAAGGGCAAGATTCCATTTGTTGCATGCATAAGAAGCAAGCGCAAATGTGAATGAAGTGCAGTTATGTCGCTGTTCCATGGAGGTTCTAGTTAATGGTTTAGTCAGCCATCACTTATAACTTAAAGCTATTCACGCGGGGCGACGTGACGTGGGGGGAGGGGGCGCCTGCTATTGAGGAGGCGTCCCGCTGTTTGCTTGTCTTCACAACGATGCGTCAATTCCCTTTAACGTGGTCTACCTGTGTTACATTTAGCAGCGCTACCAACTTCTCAAGTTCACAAATTGCCGATTAAAGTAGTTGTTATTGATTTTAACCCTAACTTAAAGGTGTTGTTACGATATGAAGTGTAAATCATTCATTAGCAAATGTAAGTGATTCTTCATAAAGCACCATGCGTTTCGAAATCACTTTGAGTTGACAGAAAAGTTATTTTGTGTGAAAAACAAAAGTAGAGCATCCTTGAGGATTGCAAATTAGAATGAGGCTATTTTGCGATCTCGACTCACAGATGCGGAGAAATATGAGCGACGCTCGGAAATGATGTACAATAGCGCGCAATTATACACACGTCAATTCGTAAGCCTTGCAGACGCTGGATGGCAGTAGTAAGTACAGCGTGTAGCGAAAGGACAGTGTTCGTTTGTTGTCAAGTCGAGAAAGACGTGTACAAGATGGAAGGCATTTATCATCGATAAAGGTGGATTGCATGTCTTTTATGGAAGGAAGGCGTCAAAACTGCAGAAATATCAACTGAGTCAATGGATCCATTAGTGACAGGGAATCTGCACACAAGAATTTGAGTATTGGTCGTCTATCAACAGCAACATTGAGGTTGTGTCTGAATTGATTACGGCTGATAGGCACATAAGCTTTGATGAATTGGAAAGTCAGCCGCGCTACCCTACAAACCGTTATTCACGACGATTTGAATACGAAACGGTGTGCGCTCATTGGTTTCCAAAGTACTTGACACGGCACAGAACGAAAAAAGAATTGAAGTCTGTCGTCGGCTACTGGAAATGCATTTTTGAATTTTATGTAGAAGTTGGTGACGAGTCAAGGTGTCTACCGCACACCAGAGAAGGAAATCTACTTCATGCAATGGAAACATCCAGGGAGTCCCCGGCCCAAGAAATTTCATGCTGCTTCATCTGAGGGCAAGCTGATGATCGCTGTCTTTTGAGACACTTCAGACATATTGCTAATGAAATGGCTTTATCAAGGAATGAACAGTGAGGCGTACTGCGAGACCCTTTAGTCGACGGCAGTGTTCCTGGAACATGACAATGCGTGGCCCCACACCAGTAATTATTACCGCAAAGTTCACATTGCTGAGGTTTATATTAATGCCACATCCACCATATTCACTAGATCTCGCTCCGTATGGTTATGCCTTATTCGATACACGAAAAACTCGTGTAATGTAAAAAATTCGGCAACAACGAGGAAATTCAGGCAGGTGTAATACAGTGGTTTCTCGACTGTATAATAAAGTTACCAGGAAGATGACAACGGTACTTTGACGTTGATGGGAAGTATATTGAGATCCCATGTGGATTGAACCATGTTACAAATTAAATTAGATTAAAAAAATACTACTGTGTATCATAACCGAACGCCTCTTGTAATTACGCAATATTACTGAGTGTGAGCGATAAAATTAAAATAATTGATCTCACATTTTTTTAAAATTGTAATGTATATTTATATTATATCAGTGTTATTCTATTTTATTACGATTGTCATTCTTTATAAAACCACATCTCACGAATTCCTTAAAATAGAAATCTGAACAATACCTCATTTTAAAGTTCATATTTTCCAATTATAGTGATTTGTAAATAACAGGAATTAATTTACAAGATTAAAAGAAAGTATTGCTTGTTTGAATTATTTTCCACAAAGACAATGCAAAATAAAAATATTCCAACTTTTCAAATTAATTAGGACAAATGAATATAGTTTTCAGATTCCAAGGTACTGAGTACACCTAGAAGTACAGTATTTATTAGCAATATTATTTTTAGGTTGCAGCATCAAAGTAATATTGACGCCTTTTTCAGAGAGAGAAGGAGCAATCAGCCAATATTTTTGTTTTCATTATTTTGCGTGATAAAGTTGCTAAAATATGATTTTATTCCTTGAAATATCATATTCAGTTTGGAACACACACATTTATAGAATGCGTTTTATCATTTATAATATAAACATTTTTGTAATCATAACATTAAACTTTTCACGCTTATGTCCTTCGATTTTTTTTCGCAAATATACGATAAAATAATTTATTAAAACAAGAAAACATGCGAATTAAAAGAAAAACTATCTACGCCTAATCATACATCTACTTATCTTAAACTTTTATATACTCTTTAAGGCAATAGCAAATTGTAAGGTTTTTCTATGTCCGATTTCATATAGATTTATTGATTTTTTTTTTTTTACTCCAGTCTTTCAATGACTGCAATTCTTTTGGCGTTTGGCTACATAGTATTTCGATATCTACAATCATATGTTGATGATCATACGAGAGTAGGTCCATAAGTTTCCGGCCTCGCCGATAAGGATTATCGCCTTCACAAAAGCCTTATCTGGTATCATACCTTACCTGTTGAGTAAACAATTGCATCTGTAACTTCCGCTCCGCTGTGTTCAGTTATTCAGACATAGTTGCATAAAAAAGGTTATGTGTAGAAGATTGTGACATGTTCAAAATGGAGTATCCAGTTGTTATTAAATTTTTCAAAAGAAGGACTTACTTCTTATGAAATTAAACAGCGATTGGGGCAGCATCCCCCTCACATTCTACCGTAAAAGAATGGACTAAACTTTTTCAAATGGGTCGAAAAAGCATTGAAGACGAAGAGCGTGATGGTTAGTCCTTGGAGGTGCTCACTCCTGAAAACATCGATTGCTCTTGTGGAAGGAGAAATTATGGAAGACCGGCGGCTCAAAGTTACACAAATAGCAGCAAGGTTGGGCCTTTCTGAAACAACAGTGCTTCAAATTATTCATGAACATTTAAACATGAATAAGGTTAGTGCAAGATGGATGCCTAGACTTCTTTCCTCCGTCCAAAAGCAGCGACGAGTCATCTGTTGTGAGGCATTCTTGGAGCTCTGCCGTGGTAACGAGAGAGAAGGTATGCAAACCATTGTTACAGCAGGTGAAACTATGGTTCTCGACTATGATTCTTTGTTCAAAAGAGAATCAATGAAGTATAAATAAATCTGGCGAAGCATCCAGCCAACCAAGAAGATTCATGGTCACAATCTTTTGGGACTGTGAAGGAATATTCTTCATTGAATTCAAGGAGAGGATCACCACAGTAAATGGGGAGTACTATGCTGGCCTACTGCACAGGCTATGTGCTTCCATCAAAGAGAAAAGGCGAGGAAAGCTGGGTGATGGTGTGCGCCTTCTTCACGACAATGCGCCTGTGCACACAACTGTTGTTGCAAATGAAGATGTGAAGAAATGTGACTTCAAGGAGATTGACCATCCGCCCTACAGCCCAGATCTAGCTCGCAGTGACTATTTCCTCTTCTCACAACTCAAGAAGCCCTTCGAGGAAGGAAAGTTAAGTGTGACAAGACTTCTGACTATTTTGGTGGGGGTATTGAAATATTAATTCAAAGATGTGAGAAGTGTATTGCAATAAAGGATAATTGTATTGAAAAGTAAAATACGGTTTTTGTCTTCATATCTAGAAAATGGTTAGGCCGGAAACTTATGGACATACCATCGTTTCATCTTTAGAGAAATGTTAAACGCTAATAGATATTTGGATTGTTTCGAAATCACGTAGTCCGGCTATCGCAGGTTTCTTTCCACCTCAGTAAACCATGGCTACCCAGACTTCTGTTTCCAACAGGATGGAGTTCCTGCATGGACAAAGTTTTGGGTCACCAGGTGTTTTCATAAGGATGGATTAGTAGGAGAATCCATATAGAGTGACCAGCAAGGGCTCCAGATTCGCCTCTGGGTTTCTATTTGTGGGGGGGATATTTGAAGTCAGCAGTATATCGAGAAACAACTAGGAAGATCTGATGTATCCAATAATGAAAGCGATGCAAGAAAGTTTGTTAAGTAATTGCTTAAATGGTTTCTATGATGAAATGGCACATCGTCAAGCAACTAAGGGCTATCAGCTTGAAGACAGAATTGAGATTTGAGATATTTTTGTTTTGTTTTTGTTAAGGAAGAAACGTTTTACTATTTGCTACACTGTTCTGTTTTCTTGATTTAGCAAAAATAAATTTGCACAGAAGTATCCAGTATGGGGACTTTTTTAAAAGTTCTTAATGAGCATTATTCGAAAATATAAAAATATATTGGATGTTGCATTTAAAATAAGAGAATTAAACCGAAAGTAGAAATATACTTTTTGAGTTCTCAGTACACTTCTATCTCCACACACTGAGTTTCGTGTCAATGAACGTTATGTTTCAAAAGTTATTTGGAGTTTTAACTACTTCTTGTCTTTTCAAGTACAAATGAGCGGTAAAATCAAGGACGGCAGCTGTACCTTTCTGGTAGATACATCCATGAGTTTCCCCGGAGTGAAACCCAGTGCAGCGCCTCATCAGTCTGTGCCACTACATGTGAAATATGAACTTCAAAGGTTTGCTTCCCCCTAACACGTTGTCACGGAAACAAAATCTGACAGCGCCTCGTAATAACAAATCAATTTGTCGTGAGGTGCAGGAAATTGAGTCGGCTCTGCTCAAGTAGTGAGCTCTTGAGGTAGCACGCAGTTCCTTGCTGCTTTAGCGGAAACAACATCCTGATATTCAAGCCCAGCGTTGCCAGTTTTACACGTAAAACTATCAGGTAAGTTCGCAAACATGCAGATAAACAGTCTTCTCATGTTCGTAGTCATTCTGAGATGGTGGGATTTTACTTTTGTGCCTTTCCCTGATACTATGTGTCCCATTACATATCTGCCGATGACTTTGCTTCCTTTCTCCAGAACACATTTGAAAATGAGAAGTTATCTGATTTGGAAAGAACGAGTAATGATGAAACATTCTGCATATGAAATAAAGCTGCAATGAACGTTCCCTATTTCTAATGAAAAATGATACATTTGTCACAGTTTTCAGAATTTTCAGATATCACTGAATTAAATGGGCTTTCAATGACCGTTGCCTTGTTTGAAACACTACAGCTGACAGAGCGAAAACATAAGAGGGGCATCCAAAAAAAGTTTTAACAAGTCACGTTAAATACTAGCTAAGGACTGGAAACCAAGACTTATCTTCACAATCCTCCACTTGTCAAAAGCACCACGGTACTCGGGCTGAGATATTGTCAACAGAGGTGAATTTATAGCTTGAGCAAGGTCCTGCATTCATTTAAAAGTTTTTCCAGCAATGTAAGATTTCATTCGAGGAAACAACCAGAAGTCGCACGGTGCAAGATCAGGGCTGCAGGGTGAATGTTCAAGCAAGTGGACTTTGGCGACTTCCAGTTTCCTCAATTTTTCTGTTGTTCTGTGAGGACGCACTGTCGTGCAAAAGCAACAAACAACATTGACGTTCCTGTCTTTGAGCGCCGCCGCCTCAACTCTTCAAATAAAAGATCCAAAATATAAGTGTCATAGTATTCTCCATTCATTGCCATTCTTCTGGCATACAGTCAACCAGTAATGGTCCCTCATAGTTGAAGAAAACAGTGAACATTCGCTTCCGAGAACTAAAATCTTGTCGAAGAACAACTAACTGGTCTTGAGTCATTCTCATTTACCCACATGCAGTTCTGAGCTTTATTTGGGATGGTATAGTTAATAAAACCCACCAGTGAATAGTTCTGTCAAACGTTTAGGACCTTTTGGTGGAAACATGCTTAGCAGTTTCCTTGCACCTTCTATTCATTGGTTACGGAATGTGGAACGCATTTTGCACAGATTTTTTGCCGCTTTAAATGTTCATGGAATATACTGTGAATGCTGCCAACACTGATACTCACTTCCATACTTAGCATTTCACAGTAATATGTCATTTTCCTCAACCAAGTTCCTCTCTCTTTGAAGTGTTCTCTTGTTCACAGCTTCCCGAGGTCGGACAGAGCGAGGGTTGTCTTTCAAAGTCTCTTGTCCTTCTTCAAATGATCAAATCCATGTTGCAATGGTATCAGATGAACACACTTCATGAAGAGCTAGCAAGTTCCCCTGGATTTTTTTTTTTTTCGCTCTTTCATCTGCTTATAGCGTGTGAAAATGTACAATGTAAAGTTTTCTTTAGAAATATTCATGATTTTTCACCTGCTATTGACACAGGTCTGAGCTCAACAGACTGTACGACAGTGACTATGCAAGTTTAAATTTTCACCTATGTATATTTTGATAACTTAAGATTGATTTTGTTAACTGCATTAGTTATATTTTTGTAGAAAGTGTCTAACAAAATATAGTCGGATTGCAACAATTATTGAATTCCCCTTGTATCAGATGTAGCTTGTAGGTCAGGACACGAATGACCAATGCATCTGAAACTGACTGCAAGTAACAACCTTGCTCTGCCTCCAGAAAGTCTTAAAACAATGCCGTTTACATTAACGCTCTTCTTTTTTCACAGCATTCAGCCCTAACACGAAAAGCAAGAGGACGACTAAGCTGCCCTGCTACTACACCTACAATTTTAGCACATCACATAAACATGAACAAAAAGAAAAACAGAAAGAAAATGCAACGAAAAGTAGCAGCAGCAAAAGGCAACTGCAATTTGGGGTGAAACGAAAAGCCTGCAGAAGGAAAAATAGAGTAAAGAAAGGCATTTATGCAAAAGGAAATAGAATGGTAAACGTGGAAGAAAGAAAAGGAACCATTTTCAGACTCAAGTGAAGTAAAATGAACGAAACCTCTTACTGTTTCTACATATGGAGAACACTGTCAATGTCCGTACTGTAGGCAGTCGTTATTACACAGATAGGAGAGAGGAACAATTATTTGTACCAAGTTTCGTATTTGGTATCATGAACTACACGAATATTATACTTCGCTATGTAAGCCTTTTATCAGCAATACCTCTCGTTTCATGAAATTTACTAACCAATTTGTGAACCGAACTTCAATTTGAAGTTGAATATCAGGAAATCCCTCTTGAAACAATCTCCGTACAGCACGTACGAATGTAAATAAATACTCTTTGGGGAATAGAATACCTGAATTGAGTCATATTAACGTAATAAATACACTGCATTATGCCACCAAATGAATACTTAATACACCGTCACACAACACACAGAGCACAACCGTATGTTCCTAGAGTTAAACTCATACTAACCTCCCCTCCGGCTCCTCTGCAGGCTTTCAATTATGGGAACGAGACCAGAGTTGCAGGTCAATGCGGCCAACCGCACGTGGAGTTGTCCTGCGAAGGAAAAATCACCCAGTGTAATTGTAATATCGAGATATATTTTTTTATTGTTTTTCTATCTGATTATATTCAATATTTCCTGACTATGTCCAGAACTAACACAATTTCAAAAAAAAATTGCTCTTGCTTTGTTTCTTTCCGAGATCAAATTAAATGATCCCCAAACCACGCAGGAAAAAAAATTATAAATCTCCTGTCGTTTAATGGCGGTCTTATACGCATTAAAATTTAACCAATTAGTAACAGACAAAAATAAGTTAACAGTTAATAGAATTGGGAATGAAATGACTGCATACGGTGCCGCTATTTTGAAACATCCTGTGCAAGAATATTTTAACGAAGGAAGCAAAGAAGAACTGAAGGCGAAGAGTGAGGAGAAGAAAAACATGTCAAAACGATAAGCAGGAGGAAAATTCACAAACTCTGAGACTAGAATAACAAGTGACTCCGACAAAAGGATGTCTCTTTCGCACATAAAATATTTTAAAGGTCTTGTTAGAAATGCTACTCAGTGCAACGTATGTGTACTATAACAGTTTTCTACAGAGCGACACATTATTTTGGGGCATTTTCCGAGTAAAGACAGGATATATATCACGCACAATTCAGTCGGAAAACGGGCATGTGTTTCTTTTAACAGAAACATTTATCAATGCTCTAATAAAGGGGGGGGCAAGTATAATATAGGGGGCCTCATAATAAACATAATTTTTATTTTAGTAATAAGAAATCATTTATTTGAAAAATGCTAATATTATAAAATCAACACAAAGCCTAAACACTACCATTAAACATAAAACAAAACATCAGGAAAACGTCCTCCATTGGAACCTTAACTCTGTTTACATGCGGTCGTGGTGGTTAGTGGTAACCATATTTGCCTTCTAAACCCAAGATCGCGGGTTCAAGCTCAGGATTTTTCGGGCATAAAAATCCTAAGTATGGCTTCCTTCGGAAGGGAAGTAAAGTCGCGGGTCCCGTGTCGTAGATTTACGGCACGAAAAAGAACCTCAAGCCTGAAAGAAGAGGCCTCTGAGCAAAATTTGCCGGCCGTTTCACGCTCCGAATTGAATGGGACACTGATGGACCTGAGATGTTAAAGCGCGTCCATAAATAAAACAAATAAAAAAACTCTGTTTACAAAATTTGCAGCGACGTTAGAGCACATTTCCGGATTAATTTCATTCATGATACGTCTAATTTTTGCCTTGAGTTGAGGGGTGATTTGTGAGTTGTCCACATCAACAAAATATTTTAGAAAATAATTACATGATGTCAAATCACACGATCTCGGTAGCCAATTTTGATCGCTGTTGCGAGAGAGGTGAACGTTCGACGCTGCAAATGGTCCGTCGGCTTCAACTCTTGTGCTAGTTCGACCTACCGATCGACGAGAACGTCCAGGTGATTTAATATTCTTTGTCGATCCTGCACCTTCGAATTCCCTTACCGCATTCGAATTCCTTTACTCGGTTTGTTAGGTTGCCGAATTTGAAATTTAACCGACTATCATATGTTTGTATTGCGGTTAACGATTGTCATTTGTGTGTATTATTATCAACTAAAATGGAGTGATACACGAAGAATCAACGCGTCCAGTTTCTGAAAGTGCATTTTAAGTACGGTGAATGTTATGCAGAGACAGCTCGAAGACTTCATGTAATTTTTGGCAAACGAAATGCGCCTAACATGTTAACTGTGTATTAGCGAAATGACTTCATCACCTTTGGAGAAACAGGCATTTCATATGGCTCTGTGGAAAGAGTTACTAAATTGTTAAAATCATTTAAAATATTTGTGGCATACGTGAATATAATGTTTTTTTTTTTTCAAAATTAACTGACGAGGAGTGTGGTTTTGACTTCTTTCAACCCCATACAGCGAATATTGAGAGAAATTTAAAGAGTGTTTCAGTACAACGAGCAATTTGTAAAGATTCTTTTTGATTTGATTTATTTACGGACGCTGTTTAACACCTCAGATCACCATCGCCCTATTCAATTCAGGGTGTGAAACGGCCGGCAAATTTTGCTCAGAGGCCTCTTCTTTCAGGGTTGAGGTTCTTTATCGTGCCGTAAATGTACGACACGAGACCCACGGTTTTACTTCCCTTCCTAAGGAAGCCATACTTAGGATTTTTACCCTAAAAATCCATAGATCCTGGCCGGGATCTATCCCGCGACCTTGGGTTTAGGAGGCAAGTGTGGTCACCACTACACCACCAGGACCTACTTGTAAAGATTTGTGACCCCCTTTGTAACCTCTTGCGACTATCTCTGAGGCATATTAAAATACCGTATATAAGACAAACATACATAGTCTGGAATAATATAAATCCAATATCCGCCAGGAAATAGCCAGCATTACTCAACGTAAACTATAGCGAATGATGGATAGTTTTAGAGGTGCCAACAAAGATGGACGACGATGATGGCCAGTTTCAGCACCTCCTATCCGAAAGCTGATAAGTAAAACCTTTTAAAATTGTTATAGAAACGTTGTATAACTTGTTCCAGCACTGTTCTACGATACCAATTCCATTCATCCCAAGCTAGTTCCTAGTTTATGTCGCTCTGTATATTACAATTACTAATCTTTAACTTTAAGATAAATCTTTATTTATAAACCAATTATCCATCATTCCAGATTACTCATTTGTATAATATATCTTTAATTTAAATTGCAAATAAATACAATTTTAATTTTATGTATATTACAAAATTTTCGCATGTAACCAAACCTATTGGAAGGACACTTCAAGAGAACAAAAAAGAACAGGCTAAAAGCATACACATAATTACAGTGAAAATGTTATTGCAGACAGTGAAAAGACAAATTTAAAGACAATTATACATATAATTAATAAATTATCAGTAACCAGGACACTATTCTCATTAAATAAAAACTTCAAGATGGAACACGAGTTCCTGCCCAGCCAGACGATAGCCTGGACCAAGGACAAGCTCCGGAGTCCAAACGCAAGGGCACAGTGCTACCAACAGCAGCTAGGGATAGGGGGAAACATGACTTGGGCATCCAAATTAAAAAAGGGATTGGAAACAATAGGGCTAGACTCCATTTGGATGGTGGGTCAGAGGAATATAAGAGCGCATGGAGGTCGGTTAAGAACAGCTTGCGGAATATGGATAGGTAGCAGATTGCGCAATACAGAGAGGTGATTTCTCTGAAAGTACAATCGGGACTAAAATCTGAAGTGGGGATAAGGCAGTACATCAAAACAGGGTCAAACTCACTAATGGGGCCTTTTTTGGATCAGACCCAATTATTTAAACAGGTCTTATCTCTTCCGCACTACCAGTATACTTACAATGCATGTTACAAATTAACACTACAATGTTGAAAACACTTAACATTTTTAAAAAATGCAATTAAATCCATTGCAAAATAATGTTTAAGCTCCCAGATCACTAACAAAAATAATGATGAGTACAATGGAAAAAATAAAGTTGCATGATTATACATAATAGTGACATCTAAGACTTGTCAAGCTGGTAATTAAGGACGGCATAAAAAGGAAAAATTAAGAATTAAAAATAAGTTATATTCACGGTGATTTATAGATAATTAAGAGCAATGTTGTTTTAATTTGGGTTGAAACTGTGAAATGGTTCAATAGTCCCTAACAGACTAGAGGCATAGTGGATGCTTGTAGGGTACGGAATAATGGAGGGAAAGGTATCTACCACACTCCTTTGCGGGATCGAGCAGAGAGAGAGAGATGATGTGCTGTGCTCTACTGGTAGGCAAGGATGGAAAGAAGAGATAAGCTAAATTTCTGATGAAGTGAGACAGGCTGATAACAGGGAGGGAATTGGTAATAAACAAATGGACTGAATCCAGCTGTGTATGTGTCAATCATAACCTGACTTATGGCTTTTATATACGCATTTAAATTATTTTAGTCATTCCTTTTATTTTAACTTTATTTATTGTGGAATATATGTTTGTTTCATATTTTGTTGTGAAAAAAATAATCTAATATTTTGTTTAAATCAAACAATCTAGTGCACGTAGCCATTTAGTCAGACCCGTGTGCTTGTTGAAGTTTTATTATATTGGTGTCACTGAAATAAATCCACCACCAACACCAACACCACGAATTACACCAAAGAGGAGATTTTGACTGCTATGTGTCGACATGTATAGAGATAAAAAATGAAGAAGGAAATTGATGACACTAAAAGAAAGAGAGCATAAGCAATAAAAAGAAGTATAAAACAGAAAATTCTGGTAATTATTAGAAACGCAGATTAGACTAAAATATCTGAACATATCAACTCAAATTGTATCATGGGCGATCGTGATTTTCAGAAGAAACCAAAACAAGACATTCTCATTCCCATTCCCATTTCATTCACCTTTGCTGCACAAATTTGTTCTCCCCTTCTCGGCGATGTTAACGTAAAACGAACTGAACATGTTTACTGAGAAACCATGCCTGTGACAGAAAATGTGCTGCGAGAAATTCACAATGGAAATGTTGGTTATTTACCTTCCCTTTAGCATTTCCGTATATTTGTATTCACTGAGCGCTTATACGCGTTATGGAAGCCAAATAAATATTTGAATTTCCGCTTTCGAGTTTAAATACGCTGATATATTTTTCCGGACAGATGAATTATGAAGTGAAGCGCAGTTAACCCCATCTACATCCGGTTTTAAGGGTATAAAAGTATATATTTCCTAACACTTTAAACTTAAAGAGAATCTATATGGCAATTTTCTGCAATTTATTTTTTTTTTCCTTTCAAATTTTCAAATTAGTTTAGTTGATTTAAAAATAAATGCCTAAACTTGAACCAAATTAAATACACATCAACCCAATTAGATACATTTTAACGCAATTCAGTACATTTCAATCCCTTAAATCCATGTCAGTACTACGTAGATATCCATATAATTCAGTAAGAGCCAATAAGTGGTTCTGGAAATATACCTTTCCCAGCCTGATACAGATATTATTTTATAGAAACATTTAATTGTTTTTGTATTAATATAATTTTTGAAACATTTTTGTATGTAGGAACGAGAATTAGTGGTGAGGAATGC
Organism: Metallyticus violacea; assembly: GCA_030762175.1. Taxonomy (NCBI): domain Eukaryota; kingdom Metazoa; phylum Arthropoda; class Insecta; order Mantodea; family Metallyticidae; genus Metallyticus; species Metallyticus violacea. The sequence goes on along the minus strand of CM060842.1, from coordinate 9,045,280 downwards.
TTCTCGACACACCTGCAAGCCAAAGGATGGCCAATCCTTCCATTCACAATAAGAACAACAGCTGGTGCCTTCTGCACCTGAAAATTGAGCTTTTTGTGTCTACAGTCGCGAAGAGTAGTGCTGGTCCCGTTAACGTTTCAAAGATACCGTACCAAGGCGATATACTTAATTAGTCATCGGAACACACTATTTTGCAGTAGCGAATCACGTAGGGTATAATGTTGAAATTCAAAAATGGAGTCTAAAAGTGAGTTTACACTCTCCAATTAGAATCGCGTATTTTAAAAACGCGGATGCCGTAGGTTCAGTTGTGTCGATCCTTGTGAGCTCATAGCGCGTAGCGGCCACGTTCAAAGGGAATATAAGTAGGGAAACATTCGCGGCATAAGGGAGCAGTAAGCAGACGCAGACTCGGAGAACAGTAGACGCAGACGCAAAAACAGATAGTAGAAGTACAGCACTCCGATTCGGACTCTCATCAGATTCAGACACGGCTGCTAACTTTGATTTAAGCAAGTGCCGTCTTCATAAGTCTTCGATGCTGTTCCACCGCCGGTGATGCCCAGAGCTCCGAGGTCCAGGAGAACGCGTCTAAAAGCACAGCCGAAAGCAACGTAAAATTAATAAGCATTAAGTAGCCAGAAAATCGACGCTGCTTAGTTTTTCATCGCTCCTTTTGCCATGCAAATCAACGTATAAAACAGCAGAACCCTCCCCCCCCCCACACACAGTTATCGACCAAATGCACATCGACCGTTTGAAACATAATGGTTCCAAATTTGGGTTTGGGGCCCAATGTGGGGCCACTACATTGACAACGCAACGGTTTCACAATCTATTTAAACCAAATTACATACATTTCGAAATACTCTCATACTTTTCAAAGTATTTTAGTTCAACATAATTGAATAGATTTCAACTTAAATAAACCGCCACGCGTGGCCGAGGTCGTTAAGGCGCGGGCTCATGAGCGGCAGGTCTTGGGTTCGATTCCCATCAGGACCGTCCTTCCTGACTAAATATTTTCCAGGTTTTCCTCAGTCCTTATAAATGACAAATTTGGAACGTTTCCTGCCTTAAAAAAATACTCATTTTCCAGTTTATCCTTTTATCTCGTGTATCATCAGTACTCACCACCTGTAGTGCCTCAGTAGAAAAAAGGAGCATTAAATACTGCGAAAAAATTAAATAAATACATTCAACATACTTTAATACATTTCAATACGATTAAACATTTCAATCTTATTAAATAAATATATTTCAATTTCACAAAATGCATTTTAACTTAATTAAATATGTGAAGGGTTGGAGGAAAGAACGATGAGGTCCATAAAATGCCATTTTTGAGTTAGGGCTGCAATCTAGTGGGTAATGTAGAGAACTAATAGAGGGTTACTTAGTTATTACAAATAAGATGAAGGTTCACACGTTAGCGGTAGTTTTTAAAAAGAAGAACGATGTGAATCCGCCTCGTTTCTTGGAATAGAGATGATAGCCCGACTTTGGGTGGCAGCATTGAAGAAAACACTGATTGTTTCTTGTTTCACAGCTGCAGGAGCATTAACATTAGTGTGTTTGTTTCAAAATAGTTCATTTCGGAGTTAATGTCAATATTGGAAGACTGTGTGATGACATGTATACAACCGAGGGCAGGTTAAGTGATGTAAATAGAAGTTACTAGTACAAAGTCGTGGGTTGGGCCCATCTTGTCTTTGTATTCGACTGAAGTGTTTAGAAAACATTAACTGGGAGGATAGAATGTTCATTATTTCAAAATTTAAAAAAAAAATGTATTTATAAAGACCAAAATAGTATCCAGGTGATTTATTTTCTTGTTCATTTATTAAAAGGTGTCGATCTAGAAAACTTAAGACTAGATATCCTGACGAGTATATATGTTCAAGGCTAGGGTTAATCACAAGGTTATAGTAGAACTCCCTATTGAATAGGCAGCTGTTATTAAAAGTGCCAGGCAAAAGTCATCGCCCTTCAAAGTTACAGAGTGTGAGCAATTCGTGGTTGGTCTGACTTTTTGAAGCGTAAATCCAAAGGAAAATGTCTGTTTCGTATCAGATCCATTAAGAACAGGAAATACTTCATGTAGAACCTCATTTGCGAGGTGTGGCAAGTAAATAACAGTCAGAAATGTGATTTATTGCGAACAAAGTTACAACTAACTTTTATCCCTTTAACATACTGCCCTCCCCTATCTATACACCGCTGCATACGTGTCTTCCATTGTTCAAAGCAAAGCTGCAGGTCATCCTTTGCCACCCTCTTTAACAACTCTGCCGTTTTTTGCTTTCATCTCTTCAACAGACTGAAAATGTGTTCCTTTCAACGCACTTTTCATTTTTGGGAACAGATAAAAGTCACAGGAAGCCAGATTTGGTGAATAAGAAGGATGCTCGAGCACAGCAACGGGCTGTGCGCTAAAAACTGTGTCACAGTTACGGCATTGTGGGCTGGAGCGTCGCTCTTCCATAAATCCGGCCTTTTCTTCCTTAATCTTTCCCTCAGCTTGATTACAACTTCTTTGTAGTATTTCTGATTAACAGTTTGACCCTCAGGCACCCATTCAGTCATGATAATGTCCCTGATATAAGCATTGCCTTCAGCTGTGACTTGCTCATTTTTGGCGATGTGGGAGTCTTCCAGTGCATTGATTGACGTTAGTTTCTGGGTCTTCCTGGAAGATCCGTGTGAGGACACGTGTGAGCAACTCAGGTTCCGTGACATCACAGCAAGTTTTCTTCCGATGGTCTTTTTGTTTCTGCACAAACTTTTGTCATGTTTAATTCGTTGTGCAAAATTTGTCTTGTATCTCTTTGTTCATGTTCGGCATGTTTGCGATCACCGGTCAGACATCGGTCTTTCCGCACAATTTCATTAATTGTCTGAACGTTTGCTTCAGTTCTTGAGCTCGCAGATCGACCGGAACGTTCATGATCTTCAATCTCTCCCCGAACTTCTGAAAACAGTTTGTGTCATTCAAAAACTCGCGCACGTGACATAGCATTATCACCAAACACCTCATTTTAATACATAAAAACATTCCGTTGGCGACTTTTTTAATTTCACGAGGATTTTGAGGTTAATGCGCTGCTCGAATTTTAAGTTCACCATGCTCGCGACACTGCTACAGAACAACGTGCTCTACAACCAAGGCTCAAAGGCAAACTAAAGCAGACAGACACGAACGGTGGCCGCCCATGCGGCTACGCGAAAGGAGGTGTGCAGTCTCGTTATTTACTTGCCACACTTCGTAATCTCTCATCGTGATGCGTATTACGGATCAGCTAATGGAAGAAGAGAAGTTAATTAGGCTTCATTTTCGGTAGATATACGACCATGCTTATACACATTTTCGCAGAAAAAATAATAGTATTCAACGATGATGTAAAGTGAACTTTATTAAACGGGAACTACACCTCTCTTATGACTCAACGTTTTAACGATCGTGCAAGAATAATGCTTACCAATAAAAGAATGTTCGCTCGGTTTCATAAAACTTTTCTGAATGTTTTAGTTGAATGAAGTGAAGCAGTTTTGAACAGTTTCTGTTTTAAGCGCTGGTTTTATTAATTTCGCATTATGTTTTATTTTTTGAGATCTAATATGCTCCTGTCAGCTAACATACATATTTGTAGCTACGTAACAAACGCACACTGCATGCCATTCGTATGTTACCTAGGTAATCCATTCTATGAAGAAACGGTATTGTAGACACGCTCGCCTTGTTAATTTTATTTGCAGAAATGAAGAGGAGAAGGGAGGATAGAGGAACTGAGAGGAAAGAGGATATTTCATCATAAATTACCTCTACCCTGTCATGTTCCTAACTCGATTGTCCAGCTGTTTAGCACAGTCTTCACTTTATGTGGGGCTGATAGAAGTTTCCCAGTAGGACTCAAAACAAATGCAAAGGTAAACAAAAAAAGTTTTGACCAAGTGCCAAGGATGTCATTTTATGTGTGTGATGTTCAAAGAACATCAGCACTTCTGCAAGGCTGCCAACGAAAAGGAATACACGTTTCATTGAATGTGTCACCTTAACCTTCTTATAACTTCTTTTCACAGAGATTCCCCTACACGTCATTTTTTTCTTCTTTTTCAGAAAATGTAGTAGTGGTGATAATGGGTATCTCTTTAATGTTATAAAATGCTATATACACATTAAAAATATATTTTATGCATGGGTCGTAGACAGTAGATGCTTAAATGTGATACACAATTAGAAAATGGAACAAATAATAAAAATAAAATAATAATAAAATAATAATGATAATAATAAACATTTTAAAAGATAAGAAGAAGGATAATTACAGATATATGCTTGGAAAGGCATTACATATTATTTATAATTACACTAGTTATAACTAACCAGAAAATAAATTGCTTCTAGCTTCGCACCCATTGGCTAGGTAAAATGCCCTTATGCAATACATTAGTGTGGTTCGCAAACAGACCCCAGCAGACCAATCCAACACTAATTATCTTTAAAAATGTTCTGGAAACAGAGTTTTTTTTTCAAGTGTTCCCAGTGGGTACATTCGGCCAGAATATGTTCCCATTCTTCATCCCTTCCACAAAATGGGAAGATTATCCTACCAGAACTATCCATTATTTTTGGACCCTTCCAAAGTTTGCAGTCTAAATCAGACTAGTCCTGATCTTGCCTTTCTTTCTAGAACAAGCAAGCATATATACCTCTACCCTAAGCTAATTTAATTTCATTCGATAGGCTCAAGTGGACTTTCGTGTTACATTCTGCCTCGATTTCCTGCCTGCTGATAACCTCTAGCCTTATTTTAACCTTTTCCATACATTTTATATGGTCATTACCGTTGCCATATTGAACGCAGACTTTAAGCTTCTTTCCACCTCTGCAGCTCAAAACATTGGTATAATATTTTATATCTGGTGTCTATAGCATTTAGCGTGAAGTGTTGACTGGTCTCTCTGCATTAGTATTTCACCGACCTTGTTTTACTATTAACCATATCTTCATAACAGCCCACCTCCTTCATAGTTTGCCGTTCCTTTGGAGAGCCCGAGAACTTTTTTTTCCAAAAATCGACTTGAATTTTATTTACGTGTTCAGCTCTCCCCTATCCCCCTATTTCGCCTCCATATAACTGAATAGCATTGTGCATGCTCTCTGGTGTATCTGCTGGTATATCTGGAAGGCGAATCAGAACACGTAGTAACTCATTTAGATGACCTCGTGCTTTATAATTAATCCCTAACAGATAAGTGCTTGATCCATTTTCCTCCCATATTAAAGGATACTCCTAAATATCATACATTTTTAACATTTTGTATTTCTTGTTCATTGTAGTACCATTTTTCATCTCTACTATACATGTAGCCATTTTTAAAAGTAATTTTTTTCACATTTACATTTTGTTAACATTTCGGGCAATACTCTTCTAGGAAGTGAATAACTTTCTGCAAATCATCTCTTGTTAGAGATAAAAGAATTAGATCGTCAGCATACAAAAAATACAGGAATGTATGTACCGCTCACTTCCGGGGCATTCATTACCTCCGCTAACAGGACATCCGAGATATCAAATATAAATAAATTAAACAATAACGAAGATAGAACAAATCCCTCACAAACTCTTCTATATTTCGATGTACTGTTTTTAACACTACTGCCAACTGTAAGAGACCTTGCATGAAATGAACTGCAGTGTTACCACGTAGACGGAAATGTGCAGTACTGAACATTTTCTGCAGAGGACCGAGGTACTAAGTGATGTTCAGTGAGATAATGTTTGTTGCACACTGTGATAAGTAATGAAGCTTGTGAAAGATTAGAAGGATTTGAGTAACGCTTCTTACACTTGAAAGCAATTTCCTTATTTGGAGTATCATGCATTTTCTTTCACATTATATATTTTCTCTTTCTTTGATTGCACTGTTGATCTTACTGATGTAGGAATAAACTTCTTAACGGTATATAATTCATAAATTAAATGTCAAAATTCACGCGCTTAAATTTATCTTCGTGTGTTCTTTTATTCGGAAGGAATGTCTTATTGCGGTTGTACCCATGATACATTTTTTAAGAATTTCTTCAAATATCCACATGTATCTACTTGGTACCGAAAATTATATTGAAAAAAAGAAACTATATACATAAATAACTTATAGTGATCGCAATTTTTGTTTTTTGTCAATGAAACTCGGCATATAAGGATCAATTAGCAAACGATTGCTAATTTTGGTTAACCAGCAAAATTGGACCATTATGGAGGGGGTTAACCTAAAGCAAAAATGTTTTAAAAGTTTTTAATTTCTCTCTAGCTGCAGTATTTTAATTTTCTTCAATGAAACTCGTTGTATTTCTTTAAAACAAATTGGTAACGAACATCAGGGCAATAAGGCAATTAGGAGCTAGGGTTTACCTGCAAAAGTAGTGGGGGTGTTAAAGCAAAATTTAAAATTCGCTCTAGGGACCACAATTATTTTTTAAAGAAAGCTCGGTATATGTCATTTAAATATAATAAGAAAAATAGTTTCTTAAAAGTGGGAGTTTACCTGAAACCCAAAATTAGGGAAATTGGACCATTAGAAATATGGGTGTAGTTAAAAATCGAAATTGAAAAAGAGTTCTTGCATTTAATTTTCTCTATATTGTTTCAAAATAAAAGAACAAATTAATTCAGCATACAAACTGTATTTATAACGATGCATATGTTTTATATTTAACAAAAGCATTATTGTGAAAATAGCAAATGAGAAATATTAATCTAATATGTGTTTAAGAATTACATTTGTATGTAAGAGCGCTCTGTAATAACCTTCAGAAAACGTTTACGTTACATGTTAATAACATTTAAATTAAATTTCAAAGTCAATGAAAATCGATGGAACTTTCCATTGTATATTTTTGATTGTGTATTATTATATTTTGATTGTGTATATAACTGTTTAAATAGTAACATGTTTTTGTTTTATTAAAACATATGAACATCTCCTTAAATACACAAAGCATCTTGAAACGTTTTGTTATTTCTCTCTATTTTAGTAAATGTAAAGATGATATCAAGGGCTCAGTTCATAAACATGGTTACATTTAAAAATGTTTAAAAATACTCACACAGTATAACTTTGTCTATCAGTGGTCATATATTTCACTTAATTAATAGTATAGTATTCATTGCTGTGGTTTAATCTCAATAATAATAATAATCATTTCAAAACTGTGGTTTCTCTTTTGTGATACTTAAAGGTTCCAAGTATTCTAATTTTGTTTCCCTAATACCATACAGTAATGCCATAACTTATTTCATTTCATTAATTAATAAGGCCTAATTTGAATTTTATAATCTTTTTTAACGTTACTGTACTAGGTGAGGAATTCGCTTAGTTTACCCAGCTCCTGCTTAAGACTTTGTTTCTTTTGTTCGATATTTCTTTAGGTGTAGACAAATATAAGCTTCCGTTTCTCAATTTTTATAGCACCTTCAGTTTTTTATGTTAGTAGGCTGAGACATGGAATGTCGAAATAAACGGAAGGTTTACCTTATTGTAGTGTTCTATGAAAACGGCTCTGTAGCAGAGTCTCATGAGGGGATACGACTTTTATTACAAAGGAAGCGGAACTCTTTACACACATAACTTTCAGAGTAAGAACCTTGGATGGTGACATGTTTTTTCCAGCATTTGGACCACTTTTCAAAACAACCCTGCACTCCTTTTTGGCCCCTTCCCCCTTCCCATTCACGAAATTTACTTAACAATCTGAGAATCAAACTTTGGCTTGAAAGTTGAATATGAGGAAATTTCTTTTTAAATCATCCCCGTTATTCTCGAGCCGGTTCTATACATAAATAATTATTATGTCGCCTAATGCATATTTAACACACTGTCGTCGGTCCTAGTGGTGTAGTGGTAATCATACTTGCCTCCTAAACCCAAGATCGCGGGTTCGAACCCGGCCAGGACCGATGGATTTTTTCGGGAGTAAAAATTGTAAGTATGGCTTCCTTCGGAAGGGAAGTAAAGCCGTGGGTCCCGGGTCGTACATTTACGGCACGAAAAAGAGCCTCAAGCCTGAAAGAGAGGCCTCTGAGCAAAATTTGTCGCCCGTTTCACGCCCTGAGTTGAATGGGACGCTGATGACCTGAGATGTTAAAGAGCGTCCATAAATAAATCAATCAATCAAAAAAAAAAAAAACACTGTCATACAACACACAAGAACAAGCCTATACCTTCCTAGAGTTAAAGTCGTACTGACCTCCCCTTCGGCTCCCCTGCCGACTTTAAAGCTTGGGAATGAGACGAGAGCTGTGGAGCTTGGTCAACTGCAAGTGGAGCGGTCCCGCGAAGTCGAGTAAAACTTTTACCCGCAGTCTGTCATACCCCTGGGAACATATACTATACGCTACGAAGGAAGACAGTGAAGTTGCATACAGTTCCGTGTTTTTTTGACTCTGCTAGTCTTTTATGACCGACGAAATAGTTTTGCCACGCCGGAGAACAAAATAAAGTACAGTCATGGAAAGATGTTAATAGGCTCCAACTAATCTTGAAATGAATCCAAAGATAGTAAGTATATTTTATAAAATTTTCTGGTACTTCAGCTACGATCAATGGGTGCAATTATTCATCTCTAAAATGTTCGTCAACTTTCATTAACATGAAACTAATATTTTTAGTAGCGCAAATGATATTTACAAGAGAGGATTGGTTGTGCAGCATGGCTCAAAAACGAGAGTTAGGATGTGAATGGGCGATGCATATGACAGCTTCAAGATCAAACGTCATCTCATTTGACAAACACAGTCGTTTCAAATTTATATGGGAAAATATGAGACCTATAATTAGCGAAACACCTCTACAAATTTTATTTTAAATTTTCATGATTATTAACTTTATTGATGAAAGGAGGAGCAAAACTATCTGCATATTCCATTTCTCTTTCTCTCTCTCTCTTTTCCCAGAAACCAAGAATATGTCTAGCTTTGAAGTTTTACCAGTGGCACTGCCAACATTATAAAGAAGTCACTATTTGTCTTGGGTATCAAAGCTTCTTAAAGTGGCGTTGATTGCAAAAGACGTACAGTGTTATTCAATTTGATATTCATTTGTTATTCTTCAACGACTCCTAGTAATCATTAGCTTGAAGTGACACGTTCGTGGACTTCCTCTCTTTTGATAAAGCGCAAGGTATTAAAAACAAGAGCCGACTGAAGGCGACAGAGAATAAGTGCTGAAGTGCAGATACCCTCATCTATAACGTAATGCATTGCGGAGTCTCCCAAGGGACGATATTTCATCGGAGAGGGAATTATTAATTATCTTCCCCCTTGCTCCGAATAGAATGTGAAATTACTCGTTGTGCAGGCTTTCCTTGCCCGCTGTCGTAATTATGGCGTTACATTTGGTAACAGAGGTATGTTCGACAGTAACGCATCTGTTTCGTAACTTCTTTAAGTTAATGAAATGGAATAATGAGAAGCCATAAGGAATAATGAGCAGTATTGAGTGACTGGCAAAAGTTGAAGATGCGAATGTTATTCTAATAATCCAATATGGGAAAAATTTACGAAAGAAATGAACATCCCTTTTAAGAGAGTAAGTGAAAACATTTTTATTACCTCGAAACAAAGGATCTAGTATCTTGTATCAGCAAGTGTGCACAGGGTATCTATTTACGAGGGGTGTTCAGTAAATAAGTTCCCTTAGCTGGGTATTTATTGTTATTATATTACATTTACCTAATCTACACATCAATTACCTCCATCTATGAGCTCCGTCTCCACATAAACATCTTCATAGTTTAGGAATTCTGAATGCGCGCTTCAAAGAAAACTTTGGCTCTAGCTGTACAAAAAAAAATTCCCTTCGCTGTTTTGACTTACCCGTTGTTCTTGAAACGCTGGCCTTTTAAATCATTTTTCAGTGCTAGATGGAAGTCACTAGGTGCCAAATCAGGGCTGTAAGGAAGATGTTGAAGGCGCTGCCAATGATACCGTACAATGCGGTCGAGTATTCTCTCTAAGGAGGAGGACACTTCAAGTGAGAAGTCGAGGGTGCTTGTGACGGACTGCAGATTTCAGACGTAAGGTTGTTTACTGTTTTTCGTGGTTCGAGAAAGTGAACAAGAAGAGCCCCTTTGGAATGCCAAAACACAGTTAACAGGACTTTCCCTGCAGAGGGAGTGGTCTTGAACTTCTTTCGTTCTGGCCTAGTGCAATGTTTTCATCTCATGAAGGTCACTTTCGCCCCAGGAAAGCAATGAATCACCCAGCTTTCATCACCCGTTACGATTCGGTCGAGAAAAGCATTTCACTCGTGTGAAACCCAAGCAAATTTTTTGGACGCCCCGTGTGCTCTTTGTCTGTCAAGGTTGTACTTGCTCACCTTAACTCAGCAAACAAGTTATAAACGTAAAACGGATACACTATCTTCATACCACACTACCTGCAAAGCTACGAGGGCGGTTTGATAAGTAGCTGTGTGCACATACTAATAGTGAAAAACATGTACTTGCCTCGTAGACCCAAGATCGCGGGTTCAATCACGGTTAAGCTGTTAGATGTTTTTCCGGTGTAAAAGTCCGAAGTATGGCTTCCTTCGGAAAGGAAGTAAAGCAGTGTGTTTCGTGTCGTACATTTACGGCATGTAAAAGAACCTAAAGACTGAAAGATGATGCCTCTAAGCAACATTTATCGACCGCCCTGAATTGAATGGGACGCTGATGACCTGAGGTGTTAAAGAACGTCCGTAAATAAAACAAATAAATAAAAAATCTGTATGTGTTGTCATCAAGTTTACTTTCTGTGTATCAACATCGTATGACCACAAGTCAATCTGATGTTAATTCATTGTTTAAACACAAGCATTTTGAGTGACAATGAAAAATGAATAAGATTGGAACATTTGATGTGATTAAATTCTTTCTTCTTGAATGCAAAACAGCAAAATAAATTAATGAGAGGATTTTACCCACTTTGGCAACATATACCCTTCCTATGAAACCATTCCACTTGGTAAATGAGTTCAAGTGTCGCAGAACAAGCATCGCCATGTCCTGGAGCTCCAAAATCATCTGTAAGGCCAGAATGAATAATGAAGTCTATTGTATTGTTTTACGTGACAGACGAGTGAAAGTGCCAAGTTGACGAGGGCCAAGCCACCTCAACCGACCGGTTAATTTTATTTTGCATATTTAGATGAAAAAAAAATTGCTCGAGCAGGGTGCCGGATCTTCTCACTCCGGAGCAAATTAAATCGCATGTTGACTGCAGACAATTATTTGGAAATGTTTTTGCTTTTTGTGGCTATGGACGAAATGCGCATTCATTTCTACACATCTGAAACAAAACTGTAGACTTCACGAGGTGAAGCATTTTCGAAGAAGGCGAAATACGTTCCATCCGCTGGAACCAAAAGCAATTCTCTTTATTGATTACTTGTAGAAGGGGAAACCTATTACTGTAGAGTATTGCGCGTTACATTTGGACAAGTGAAGACAGAGAGCGCGGAAAAATGTCCAAGAATGGCCAAAAAAGGTTGTGTTTCACCATGGTTGTCGGTGCATTCACGTCACCTTACTCAGGAACATTTGACCGAACTTAATCAGAAATGCTTCCGCAGTCACCTTACTCACCTGATTCTGCTCTCTTGGATCTGTTCCCGAAACTCAAAATCTTCTGGATGCATACAACTTTTTTAATAGTATATAATGCCCGTTTTAACTACTGAGGCACCACTGGTGGTGGTCACTGATGATACATGGAATGAAATGATAAACTGGGAAAGGGTTTTTTTAAAGGAAGAAAGCGTTCCAGGCCGAAGTTTAGGGTACCTCCCCGGCATTTGCCATTTATGAGGACTGAAGAAAAATCTATGCCAGGGAGGATGGACCTGGCGGGAGTCGAATCCCAGTTCTCTCGCCCACGAGTATGCGTCTTAACGACCTTGGTCACCCGTGGTATTGCTGGATAGAAAGTTAAGTCATACTGAGTAGGTGCGTTGAAAGGGAGACTGTGGCTTAAACAAAATATGTTACAAGGCTAAAAATGTTGTCTTTAATATCAAACCAAGCTACTTATAACCATTCTCATATTACAAGAACGAGAAACAAATACTGAAATACTATTACCAAATTTACAAACAAAACTATCTAAAATCATTTCAGAAACTGCTAAATTTACGATAGAACATACTGTGTAATAAATAAACATGCACAATACATGAATGGATTTGCCTCTCACTTGTCTCTGGAACTAATGAGGAAACTGTTAAATTGTGGTGAGGCAGATGTGGTTACTAGCAGGAAGCAGAACGTTCCCATAGAAACAGCTCCATTGTCTGAAAGCTGTCCATGCTAAAATAAGCTCTTTACAGCTGTGAGGGTATGACTGACGCATTGAACAGAGCGACAAATGTTCCAGTTTCCCTAAATGCCATATACCACATATATTCTTTCTAGGACATAGACAGTGCTTGCTAGTAATGTCAATGTAATTATTTATTTATACTTATAGTCATGTTTGATAGCCTTAATTTCTCAAACGCAATTGATGACTGATAAACAACTTTTTCAAGTGTGCGAGGGTAGTTCCATAAGTTTCCGGCCTAACCATTTTCTATGTATGATACAGACAAAAACTATATTACTCTTTTCAATATAATTACTCTTTATTGCAATACATTTCTCACATTTTGAATTAACATTTCAATCCCAAAATAGTCAGAAGTCTTGTCTGCAAAATGGAATAAACAGAATCTATCACTTCTTCATCACACTTAAATTTCCTTCCTCGAAGGTCCATCTTGAGTTTTGAGAAGAGGAAATAGTCACTGGGAGCTAGATCTGGGCTGTACGGTGGATGGTTCATCTTCTTGAAGCCACATTTCTTCACAGCTTCCTTTGCAACAAGAGCTGTGTTCACAGGAGCGTTGTCGTGAAGAAGGCGCACACCACCACTCAGTTTTCCTCGCCTTTTCTCTTTGATGGAAGCATGTAGTCTGTGCAGTAGGCCAGCATAATACTCCTCTTTACTGTGGTGTTCCTCTCCTTGAAGTCAATGAAGAGTATCCCTTCACAGTGCCAAAAGATTGTGGCCATAATCTTCTTGGTTGATGACCTTGGCCTTTAGAGGCGGTGCTTCGCCAGGTTTACATCACTCCATTGATTCAATCTCTTTTGGACAAGAGATCATGGTAGAAAACTATAGTTTCATCTCCTGTAGCAATGGTTTATCCGGTCCTTATAACTTTAAGATGGTTATAAGAATATGACTTTGATCTTAGGACTGCATCTGTCCTCATGTTTGGCCCTCTAATTACCAATTAAAAGTTTTCCGCCTCTCACATGACACTAGAGGTATTGCTTTTTTCTGAGCGAACGAGCCATCAGCAATTCAACCCTTAATACCGATTCACATGGTTCTTGCGTCGCAGAGTCGGAAGTCTTATCGGAAGAATGATGACAAAGCGACGAACCAGTGAATGCAAAAAGTGGCCGCCAAACAAGGAGAACTGCCTCATTATATATACTCCCGTGAAAACTAACCTCCACATGGTTTACAGACGCCCCGGAGTTCACAAATGTAAGCTCACCCTATCCGCTCAAATAAAAAAAAAATTGGCTGTCTCAAAACGAAATTATGTCATGAGGCACGAACACGATCAAAGTACAAATTTAACTAAACTCCGCCTGACGTTTGGTCATTAAAAATACTTGACTTCCGTCTTCAATTTTTGTTACATACCGCTATTTCATCGTCCTGATATCCTTTACTGCTGACTTTGAGTTGTACAATATACAGTGTGTCCGTTAAGTCATGGTGCAGTTTTGAACAGATACACAAAAGCAATGAAACAAGATAGAAATGTGAAAGTGCACCAAATGAAAGAAAATCTCTCGAAGTTAGCGCACCTGTTCAGCGCAGTTCGATGCGACTTCCGTTTGTTGCCCTCCTCACATCTAAACGGTATTCTTATTCATTCCGTCGGTCCTGGTGGTGTAGTTGCCTCCTAAACCCAAGATCGCGGGTTCGAAACCGGCCAGGACCGGTGGATTTTTTCGGGCGTAAAAATCGTAAGTATGGCTTCCTTCGGAAGGGAAGTAAAGCCGTGGGTCCCGTGTCGTACATTTACGGCACGAAAAAGAACCTCAAGTCTGAAAGAAGAGGCCTCTGAGCAAAATTTGTCGGCCGTTTCACGCCCTGAGTTGAATGGGACGCTGATGACCTGAGATGTTAAAGAGCGTCTGTAAATAAATCATTAAAAAAAAATTCATTCCACACATGACTAAGGACATCATATGTAACAGAGAGAATAGCCGCTCAGATTTTCTCTTTGAAATGGTCAAGTTAATCAATACAAACACAGTACACACATTGCTTCACATAGCCTCACCTCTTCTTATCTACCTCTGGTGAAATGTATCCAAACAATTTTAGTCTCATCACTAAACACAATCTTCTGTAAGAACTGTTCATCGTTGTGCATCTCATCAAGTATCTGTACAGTTAGGAGAAGAGCGTGCAACAACTGCAGTTTGTAAATGGAGGTCTAGATTTGGAGAACAGGTATGCACCTTAGATAGCTATACTGTATAGCTTCAACGCAATCGTCACTAACCGCAGACCTACCTGAATGCTTTTGGTCCAACATGCCTCCAGTTTCCTTCAATGTTTATCCCACCGGTGAATGTTATTCCTAGTGTGGCGGCTCTTCATTGTACGCGCGGCGAAATTCACGACGAACACGTGTCAAGGATTAAAATTTGCAAGGCACATGACACATTGAACTTTGCTTTGCACCGTTCACAACCAGACTAAATAGCGAGATTCGCTTCACTGTGTTACGTCATTACCTGCGCGCGCACAAAATTGAAATTTATGCTATAGAAACTGTTTTACATATTTTTCAACGTATCTTAGATTTCATTCTTTAGTTTCGTTTCGTTTAGCCATTACACGTGCTCTAAGCTACCCATGACTTTACGAACACACTGTATTATGCATATTACATTAATATTATGTAAAGGGGGCATGCGACAATTAATGCTGGATGAATGAAATAAATTGAATAAATGATGGCACGAAAGAGTTCTGAGTCCTTGGCACTTTAAAGCCATCTGGCATTGATCTTCTAAGGGTAAGCCTTCCGAAAAAAAAAAATGTCCAGACAGCTTGGCCTGAACGGGATTAGAACCCAGGAGCTTCGAATTAGTAGTCGCAAACGCTATCACAGGACCACGGAGGCGATCAATTAATCATCTATTCACTACTCACTTCTAAGAGTTCGAACGCCCATGCACCCAAAAGCTATTACTATCTTAACGTGAAAAGTGCATTTTTGGAATTTTGATTTAGAGTAAAAGCATTAACTCATGTCTATAGTATACAATTATTAGATTACATACCGCCATTAACGCTTTGACATATATTCCCCCCTTAAAAATGGAATGAATCGAGAGCCAAGTAAGCTAACCACCTGATCTCCATTGTAACGGCTGGTGTGCAGTTTTTTGTCTATTTCCGTGCGGATGAATTCAACTCTGGCGTATGGTCAAGTGACGTGCAACAAACTGTCCAGGTGCTGTCGTCACGACGCCGAGCTCCAATTCGGGCGGTCATGTACCCCGAAATATTGGTATTCCTGCCAAGGTATGCGCCAGACTGTCTCCGCCATAATATCTGTTCAGATCTACATAACCTTTTTACGACAAAGTTTTACTCTCTTCTACTCTGTCCACTTGGTTTACAGTCGCCGAGACACAAAACTCCTCATATGTGTAGTTGTTGCTACAGAAAATATACTTTATAACAGAAAAAGTCCGGCTGCGTAAAGTAAGCGAATTCCTCACCTAGTGGAGCAAAAAAAGTACCTATTGATAAAACTGAATGAAAGTATTCTAACTTTAAAAATAACATAGAATCAAAATTATGGCCTTATTAATTAATGAAATGAAATAAATTATCACATTACTGTATGTATCAGGGGAACAAAACTAGAATTTTTGCAATCTATAAGTATCGCAAAAGATAAACAACAATTATAGAATTATTTATTATTATTGTTATTGCGATTAAACCGCATAAACTAATGGAATACTATTAATTAAATGAAACATATGATCACTGATGAACAAATCTTTACTATGTCAGCATTTTTAAACGTTTATAAATGTAACCATGTTTATGAACTCCCTTGATATCATCTTTACATTCACTAAAATGGAGAAAAATAACAGAAAGTTTCGAGTTACGTTGTGTATTTAAGATGATGTTCATATGTTTCAATAAAACAAAAACACGTCACTGTTTAAAAACATTTACAATGTACTAAGATAATATACACAATCAACAACAAACCGCCACGGATGGCCGAGGTCGTTTAGGCACGGACTCGTGAGCAGGAGGTCTGGGGTTCAAATCCCGCCAGGACCGTTCTCCCTGACTGCGGTTATCTCCAGGTTTTCCTCAGTCCTCATAAATGTCAAATGCCGGAGAGGTACCCTAAACTTAGACCTGGAACGTTTCCTTCCTTTAAAAAAAAAAGCCTTTCCCAATATATCATTTCATGTATCATCCACTGCCTGTGGTGCCTCAGTAATAAAAACGGGCGTTAAACACTACTAAAAAAATTAACAATAAACAATCAAAAGCTCCATCGAGTAAAAGCTTCATTAACTTTGAAATTTAATTTAAATGTTATAGTATTAAAAACATGTAAAGTAAACGTTTTCTGGATGTTATTACAGAACACTCTTCTCAAACACATATTAGATCAATATTTTACATTTGCTATCCTTAACGGCGCTTTTGTTAAATATAAAACATATGCATCGTTATAAATTCTATGTATATGCTAAAATTATTTTTACTTTTATTTTAAAACAATATGAACAAATTAACAGAAAATTTTGGTTTTTAAGTATACCCTTGCTCTTAATGGACAAATATCCCTAATTTTAGGGAATAAATGTTTCTTATTTTATTTAAATGGTATATACCGAATTTGAGTGGATACACACATAGGTGGCGCAGAGCGATTTATAAATTTTAAGGTTTCAGGCAAACCCTTACTCCTAATAACCCATTTCTTTTATTTTCAGGATCTACGTTTATTGTTTTATTTTAGTGGTACGTGTAGAGGTTTTTTTTTTTTTTTTTTTTTGAGAAAAAAAAATATTGTTGCTGGTAGAGCGGTTTTTAAATGTTGGATATCAGGTAAACCCTACTCCTAATGACTCATTTTCCCTGATTTTCAGAAACACAAATTCTTATTTATTTTTTGTACATATCGAGTTTCATTGTAAAAACACAAATATCGATGCTGCTAGAGCGATTTTTAAATTTTGAGTTTCAGTTAAACCCGCACTCCTAATGAACCTGATTTTCAGAAACTATTTTCTTATGTTATTTAAATGGTACATACGGAGCTTTGTGGCGAAAAAAAAAAAACAAATATTAATGTCACGCCCGAAAAAATGCATAGGCCCTAGTTGGGATTGAACTTGCGACCATGGATCTACGAGGCAAGTATGGCTACCACTAGACTGCCACGACCGACTTATTATTAGCATGATTGCCTTTAAAAGAAATTCCGCATCTTGCTGTAACATCATTTTCAACTACATGCAAACTACGTGCGAACGTCTGTCAGCAGTCTTGGAACCCACGTGTTTCATGAACAACTTTTCAGTACCAATGTATTTTCAAAATTTTCTGAGTGTACTTGATATTAGACTTTTCTTTCAAAGTGACAGTAGCAGTTTTAATGTTCTCTTCAGTTAGAACACAAAATGGAGTACAGATCGTTTGAAATTGATTGCTCTCTTCTTAAATATTTGAAACCATCTTTAAGGTGTGCATAGACATCCTGCAACACAGGTCTCAGCTGAAGATTTGTTGAGAAGAAGGGGAATTTCAGAGCAACATGCTGTTCCTTGCGTGTCACCTCCATTTTGCTGTAAGCGAAACTGAACATGTCTCTACTTGCTCATCTCTCATAGGCAAGGACAGGAAGTTTTTTTTTTATTTATTTTTTTATATAAATGTTTAACGCCCGTTTTTACTGCCGAGGCATCACAGGCGGCGGACACTGGTGATACATGAAATGATAAACTGGGAAAGGTTATTTAGTACCTATCGACATTGGTCATTTATGAACACGGAGGAAAACATGGAAAAAACCTCAGTCAGGGAGGCGGTCCGGGTGGGAATCGAACCGCTGACATCCGGCTCACGAGTCCGCGCCTTAACGACTTCGGTCACCGGTGGAAGTGACAAGTACTACTTTATTCATTAAGCTAACGAAATACTGTAAGACACAAATTTAGCGCTATAATTATGCCAGTAAAAATTGTGATCCAGTTTAGTTTTATGATTTGAAAAATATAAATAAAGTAAACTAAAATATTGATGCTTTTGTTTAGAATTGAAAGGAAATGTGCATTCCTTTATTTTTCTAACTTTAACAAAATAATAATACGATAATTTAGATAATTTTATACACTTAATGTCTCATTCTTTACTACTCTTAAAAATTAAATTAATTTAAAATTTAAGCATTAGATACTTTCTTTTAAAGCTATCGACAATCATACGCAGTATAGTTCTTTTTACGAATCGCCGATTCAGATAAACTACTGCCTTAATAAGGGGGGGGGAACAAGCGCTCCAAGCAATAGGCACTTTGTTGACGACACATTCAAATACAAGTGTACACTATTGTAAATAAGGTTCAGTAATTCCATAAATCACTTAATAGATATTGGGATAAAGATCTGCCAAAGCGAACACGCCGCAATAAAACGCCGTTCGCACTTGTTACTCTCTGGACCAATAACACAGCTTTTCGAGAGGCAAACATTACAGGCAATGATTTCTACCAGAGAGAGCTAAGCTGCTGACAGCATCTGCAATGCAGTGGTACAGAAAGAGGGATCTCTTCGCCCTTGTTAACGCGCGCGAAGCGGTTCGTTAAGAAAATTGCAATGCGAAGCGCATTTTTGTGTTGCGCCTGGACTGTACCATGACCCGTGGCTACGTGTATCCCAAACTCTGTTCTCTCGAAGGTTTTAATTTGGTAGGTTTTTTACTTTCTCAATAGTTAGTTTTAAACTTATTTTGTGCTATTATGTTTGTTTCTGCATTGAGTGATCAGAGCTATACAAGTATCGATCGCTAAAGCGGTATTTTAATGCGCGATGAACACGCCGCAATTTGCAGCTTTCAAAAACTATTTCGTGTAGGATTCAATCCTCTTGAGAGTTAATTACATACAAAGACGTCATGGCCATTTTACTTTCGCTTCAAAGCCTATTTAAAACGTTTGCTATATACCTACTATTTATGATGATGCTTTTGTTTAATATAAAACATACGCATCCTTATAAATACAGTTTATATGCTGAATTAAATTGTTCTTTTATTTTAAAACAATTCACAGAAAATTAAACGCTACAGCTCTTTTTAAATTTCGGTTTTCAAGTATACCCCTAATCCTATGGTCTGATTTCCCTAATTTTCAGAAAATATTTTCTTACTTTATTTAAATCGTATATATTCCATATAAAAGAACAAACATAGATTAAAATTTGAGTTTCAGGAAACCCTCCACCCCTAATAATCTGATTTCACCCATTTTCAGAAACTGTTTTTCTTATTTTATTTAAATGGCATGTGCTGCGTTTCTTTAAACAAATTAAACATTTTGGCCGCTAGAGAAAATTTTAAATTTTGGTTTTAAGGTATACCCCCACTCCTAATGGTCCGATATCTCTGATTTAAAAAAAATATTTGTCTTAATTTATTTAAATGGTACATACCGAGTTTCGTTACAAAAGATGGTGCTGTAGAGCGATTTTTAAAATTTGGGTTTCAGGTCAAGCCCCATTCCAAATTATCCCATTTCGTTAATTTTCGAAAGCTATTTTTATTAATTAACGTCAATGGCAGTTGCGTTAAGAAAAAGCAAAAATTGCAGTCTACAGATAGAATTTTAAATTTCACTTTTGGTTAACCTCCACTTTGCTGACAGATGTTCAATTTTACTGGAAAGCGAACTTGACTAATCGTTTGGTAATTGTTGGCTATAAGCGGAGTTCCTTAAAACAAAACAAAAAAAAATTGTGGCCGTTACAACTACCACATCCGTGATACTACATAAGATATATTAAAGAAAATGAACTTTTAAAAAAGTACATTAACGTGTTTACACATGAAGCTAAAACAGCAGTACCACACCAATCGCTTCAATATAGTCGAGGCGAAATGCAATAGTAATTAAAATTATACAAAAAGCTGCAGAATATAAAACCAAAAGTTAAATCACTATACCAATAAATGTAAAATTGTAGACTTTAATTTAGCAAGCTGTCACGCGCGCGCGTGTGTGTGTCTTAACACACTAGCGGGTCTCAATTTTTGTTTTTTCTCAACAAAACTCGGCATTTACCATTTAAATAAAACCAGAAAATCAGTTTCTGAAAGTTAGGGAAATTAGGTCATTAGGATGGCAGTTTACTTAAAACCCAAAATTTAAAAAACACTTTTGCGTTCAATTTCCTCTATATTATTGCAAAACAAGAGAACAAATTAACTCAGTATATAAAACTGTATTTATAACGGTACATATGTTTTATATTTAACAAAACTATCATACTGAAAATAGCAAATGTCAACTATTAATCTAATGAATGTGTGAGAATTATTGAGCTTTCTGTAATAACGTTCAGAAGACGTTTGCGTTATATGTTTTTAATACAATAACATTTAAATTAAAATCTAAAATTGTTGTGTTAAATTGTTAAATTAAAATTTAAAATTGTTGATTGTGTTTATTTGCTTAGTAAATTGTAATTGTTTTTAAATAGTAACAAGTTTTTGTTTTATTGAAACATATGAACATCTTCTTACTTATACAATGTAACTCGAAACTTTCTGTTATTTCTCTCTATTTTAGTGAATGTAAAGATGAAATCAAGGGATCAGTTCATAAATATGGTTACATTTAAAGACACACACACCGTATAGCTTTGTTTATTATTGGTCATATATTTTATTTAATTAATAATATGCCATTAATTCTTGTGGTTTACTATCAATTATGATAATAATTCTAAAATATATAGTTTCTCTTTTGTAACACTTATAGATTGCAAGAATTTTAATTTTGTTTCCATAATACCACACAGTAATGCCATAAGGCCTAATGTGAATTTCATATTTATTTTTAAAGTTATTCAACTTGCTGAAGAATTTAATATTTACGCAGTTCTTCCGTGACGGACAATTTTTTTTCAATTTTATTTCATTATACACATTTTTGTTTTTTATAATTACAAATTTAAGCCATAAATATTCATAGTATGGCGTAGCTATGGTTACAATTGCTTATGCTGTGACTGGTAACTATAAATATTTTACAGATTGTAAAATAATCCCTTTCAAGATACTGCTTTGAAGAAAATGGAGGTTTTCAATGAATGACTAAAGTGTCAAGAAAAAAGATATTTGCGGACACAAAGGGGGAGTTGCGGCATACATCCTTATATTCTCGCTTGTCCATTCGTACCACGCATTTTATTTGCGCATGCGCAGAATGATCTATATGTACGGGCGGGTTGTACGATCGAGGCGAGGCAATGTCTTGCGTCCCGACGCTCAGTAGGGCGCCCGTTTCCTCTCCCGCAGGCTGTAACTTTCTCTCGTGTGGATTTCTGGACTATCGAATAATTCACCCGCAGCAGTCGACCGGTAAGTGGATTTCTGTAATCTCATCCTTTTGGCGTCTTCAAGGGAACCAGAGTGAATGCGTGCGATGTATAAAGTGCATTGTTTTGTTTCGGGTTAAAATGAAATTATTGACTTTGACAGTAATACCTACTGGGACAAATGTACCATTTACTTTATTGTTGGTGTCCCTGTTTCTGAATTGTTTATAACGAAACTAATAATATTTGCTGCCGCAATATGAGTGTCTCATACAGTTGAACTTGTCTAAAAGACCTCAGTAATCAATTAATTTGCTGCAATAACTTCCTCCTCTCTTTCTAAAAACTTTTATTTTTTTAATCGTGTATAAAGTTTGAACGATTTTATTATTTTAAAATCCTTACCGAGTCCTCTAAATACCTCCCCAAAAAAACAGGGATACATAGTGATTAATGGATTGCCGTGTATTCAGAGCTTATTTTAAGTCTAGTATTTGCACAAAAAAATTGCATTTGCTTGCTCTGACGCCTATAAACATTCCCGCACTGTTTTTTGGCACCAATGCACGTTGCTAGGTGCCAGCGCAAGTGTTTACTTTTCGCAAAGTGTGTAAGCAAACGTAACACCTGTCGAGGCTTTACATTTTGAGCGATGCATATACAGCTGAAATGGCCCGAGAATGAAATATCTCTGATTTTTATTTTATACTATCTTAGGCGCTTTTTTTTTTTTCTTTCTTATATATAAGCGCACTGGCAGACACTGCCGTACAAAGACACTGATACATTTCTAGTTTTCATTATCAGTTGGTAAAAGTAAATCTATAGTCAAACTATTTTGTGCTCACGACTACCTTCATGGTCTAGCGATCGGCGTTCCTGGCTGCTACTACTCCTACGGTCCTGGGTTCCATTCCCGAATATATCATGGTACGTTTGGTTAGGAAGGTCTCTATCTTATTAAGTTATATCACTAGGTTTAAGGGCCCCTTGGCGCAACATAGTCGCATCATCTTCATCCCCATTGGTTCGATCTAGTTGTGCTTTAAGAGTGGCCCGGTCTCAGAAGACAGCTACAATAATGACACGTCAGCAGGAAAGATGCCCAAGTTCAAGGGAAGAGGGGCAGCGTTGGAGGGCAAGAATAATAGCAACATGTGTACATTTTTAACTATGAAAACCAGTGTCGGCTGGTTTTTAAAAAGGGGGAGCGCTGCATGGAAAATTGATTGATTTTATTCTCTCTAATTAATGCAGTGAATTATCAGTAATGTACCTGAAAGTACATGATTCACTGTCAACTTTTCGCTGAACTTATAATTTTTCAAAATCGCTTACTTTTGACAAAAGTTGATACAGTCATTTAACAATGGTGTTGTCTCAACTGGGAAATCCGCCCCTGTTGCCTCGAGGCTTGAGATTATCAATATTGGAATTACATTTCTTACACGCCATACCCTCAAGCATGGAGCACATTTGCAGTTTAGGGACGGCTGATCTTGAACACAAGAAAATGAACATTTCCCTGAAGCCAGGTCCGGGCGGATCTTGCATTGTGGGTTGGCTGCAAGCTCCGGACAAAGTGTTTCTTACAGACTCAAGAAGAACGGTTTTGTAACTGCGACAGTTGTAAAAACTATTTTGCCAGAACTGCACATTACCAGTAGCGGTAATGGTGATAGTGGTGATAGAGGTTTTAGTGGTAGTGGTGGTGGTGTTAGTAGTAGTAGTAGTTAGTGGTAGTAGTAGTAGTAGTGATAGTATTAGGTGTATATTTATTATTATAAAATGCTATACAAATATTATAAATATATTTTATGCATAGGTCGCCGAATGTACGTGTTCAAATACCATACACAATTAGAAAAATGGGAAAATAATAAATGCATAAAACAATGATATATAAAACAATGAAAAATGGGAAGAATGGCATTTACAGACATATGAATGGAAATTCTTTCATATTATTTATAATTACACTAGGCACTGCATTCTAACCAGAAAATAAATTATTTCCAGCTTTGAGTACTCTTGCCTAGGAAAATGCTCATATTCAAGCTATTAGAGTGACCCGCAAATAGGCCCCAACATGCCATTCGATCTTTAATTTCCTTAAATATTTGTTCTAGAAACAGCGTTTTCTAAATGATCAGTCAGAATATGTACCCATTCCTCAACCCCTCCATAAATGGGAAGATTCTCCTACCAGAATTATTATTTTTTTTTTTTTTTGCCTCCTATTCTTTACCAGGTCACTCCTGATTTGTCGGTCCTGGTGGTGCAGTGGTAACCATACATGCCTTCTAAATACAAGGTCACGGGTTCGAACCCTGTCAGGATCGATGGATTTTTTTCGGGGCGTAAAAATCCTAAGTATGCCTTCCTTCGGAAGGGAAGTAAAGCCGTGGGTCCCGTGTCGTACATTTACGGCACGATAAAGAACCTCAAGCCTGAAAAAAGAGGCCTCTGAGCAAAATTTGTAGGCCGTTTCACGCTCTAAATTGAATGGGATGCTGGTGACCTGAGCGTCCTTAAATAAACAAATCAAAAAAAATCCTGATCTTGCCTTTCTCCCTAGAACGAGCAATAATTTCATTTCACTCGGTAAGCTCAAGGATAATATGCGTTACATTCTGCCTGGTGATATCCTCTAGCCTTGTTTTAATCTTTTTTCCATACATTTTTATAATTTTCATTACCTCGTTGCCATATTGAAACCATGCCAATACCTCGATGTGCTCTTTCCACCTGTGCAGCCTAAAACGTTGGTGTTATGTTTTGTATCTGGTGTCTACAGCATTTAGTGCAAAGTATGAACTGGTCTCTCTGCATTCGTTTATGCCAGTGTTTCACCGTCCTTGTTTTACTGACCGTATCTTCATAGCAACCCATCTCCCTCACGATCCCACGGTTTGGCGTTCTTTTGGAGAGCCCGAGAACCCTTTCCATAAATCGATTTGGCTTTTATTTATGTGTTCAGCTTTCCTCCATCCCCATATTTCACTTCCATATTGCAGAATAGACTTAATCATAGTATTGCTGTATATCTACTGGTATATCTGCATCACATGTCAGAAAACACAGTAACTCATTTAGTTGACCTTGTGTAACAGACAAGAGCTTATTCCATTTCCCACTCATATTAAAGGTTATTTCCTTAATAACAAATAAAATTAACATTTTGTATTTCTTGTTCACAGTAGTAACTTTTTTCATCTCTGCCTTACACATAACCATTATTAAATTTCTTTTTTAGTATTGTTTACTACGATACCCTATTTCAAAAGGTAATATTCTAGGATGTGAATGCCTTTGTGAAAACCATCTCTTGTAACTTTCTTCCCACAAAACTATTGCTAAGACCGATGGTGACCCTCGAGAATTAGAAGCATATAGATTGTCATTTTGTCAATTGTATCTCTTTTCGACTGTGGACATTTTTTCAACTTTTGCCCGTTGTTAGCTTTACGCTCAAGTAGGTGTCTATATTTCATATATCTTGCTTCTTCAGGCTTGAAGTTAAAAAATGCCTAGCACTCCGGCGACATGCCTTCAGACCAAAATCCTCCGAGAATTCACAGATTGACCTTTGGAGATTTCCTTTTTTTTGGGGGGGGGGTAAGCGGGGGAATTGAACTTTCGTACTGTACTACAGTAGTTGGGAGAGCGTTCTGTATTCTCATAACATTCGTAATTAAGCAAAATAATAATAATTATAATAAACCATGCGTGTTCCTTTCTTTGAACAACAGTTAAATTATTAAATACTGTAGAATCCTTTAGGAAAAAGGTCAATTATCAGTGACTCATAACATAGATAACTGAGATAAACACATTAACAATGAACATACTTTTTATATGTTACCGATAATTTCATCATATCCTAATTATTATGATTTTTTTTTTTTTTTGTTATTTTCAGTGAGTTGATCTTTTAGTTATTTCTAAAGATATCCTGTTATTGACAAATTCTTGAGCAATATTCGAAAAGGATGCCTTTAATATACGGAGGCTATTCAATAAAGAATGATTATAACATTTTTGAAAATATTCTCTTTTTATTCATCCTTATAATTTCATGAAATTTCTCAAAGTAGCATCCGTTGGATGCAACGCACCTGTCCCGGCGTTTCTGTCAGTCTTCAAAGACATGCTGAAAACATATTTTGGCAGGTTTTTCAGAATCGCCTCCGCACCCTTCACACTCTTCTGATGGTGGAAAATGCCTCTCATAAAGGTGTTTCTTCAATTTTGGGAAAACGAAAAACTCAGACGGTGCTAAATCTGGACTATAGGGAGGATGAGGGAAACACTTCACATAGCATTTTGGAGATATTAATCAACGTAATTTGCGATGTGCTGCCATGCATTACCCAACTTGTTGCATGGAAATGTGGCCTTTTGTATGTGATACGGCCTTGCAGAGTTTTCAGGACAACTTTATATTATAACCCAATTACAGCTGTGTGTGCAGATACGGCATGCTGGTAAAATTTTTTCTTCAATATCGAAAAATAAGATGACCATAATTTTTCTCAGAAGCAACCACTTTGGGGACAGGGTGACCATACAGAGCTTTGTCATTTGCTCTAAGGAACGAAATGATGTAGCTAAATTTCATTAGCATATATTACCTTTGAAAGAAACTCTGCATCTTTCTGTAATATTATCTTCAATCGCATGCAAACCTGCACGCAAACGTTCATTTGTCACGGAATCAGCAGCCTTGAAACTTACTGTATATAAATAACTCTCGTGTGGAACATTTTAGTTATCAACATGTGAGTGGCATTAAGTGAACATTTTCAGAATATGAAAGTGTTCTTACGATCCTCTCTCAGCGGCTGTGCTCTGTTAGAGCACAAGGTGGAGAGCTAGGTTCACTTTTCTTGAAATTGGTTGGCCCTTCTCTTTAAACATTTTAAAGCATCTTCGAACTGTGCTATAGAGCAGAACAAATTCTCTATAGATCTCAGCTGAAGATTTATTGAGACGAAATTTATAGTGCAAGAAGTTAAAAATGCAGCCTATTGTAAGCTGTTTCTGGGTTTATGACTTCAGTTAGCATTCCTACACGGCTGCACTGCGTGATGTTAGGGAAGGCACCAATAGGAGCGGACACGCTCCCACCAAAATCGGCAAATGTAAAATAAATGTGTATTATTACTAAACACAACAAAGCTTAAGTATGTGGTTTTATGGGCATTGATCAGAAAAAAACAATACAAACAATTTTGATTCCTAATATAGCTTTAGTGGACACGGTCAGAACGGCAAAACAAAACCATGGTCTTGCATTAATGCATATAAGAGATGCAAATTAGGCTATAAAAATGAGAACATTTACATGTTCCCGTTATTGAAAGCTTCGGAACTTCCGAACAGAAAGAGTCGAGTTCAAGGTAAACATAGCTCTCTCTGTCTCGCACCAGGGTCCCAATTAAAACCGCAGTGTTTACATCAGCTAAAACGGCTGAAAGAATAAACAAGCGCAGCCAGCTTCCGCCCATGTGACTAAATCTAGCGCCGGGAAGCTGTAAATTCTTGCTACAACAAGGTTTACCTTCCTCAAGTCTGACTATGAGAGCCACATTCTGTAGGACGTAAACTATGTCGCCGTGACGGACCTGTAATTTTACTTATTTGAAGTGAATCGTTGGTATCTGTTTTCTCACAAAGTCGCTTTCTCGTTCTGGGTGTACAGGTAATCAGGAACATAGTACTGTTGGTTTATATTTCATTTAAAATTTTAATAAACGTTTATGCAGATGTAAGAAAAACGTATGTCAAAACTTTGGGAAAACATTCCTCACATATACAGAATAAAAATATAATACGATCATGGGTCCAGAATTGCTTTATTTCCTTATTAGAACCCTTCTCTACACCTGTACCTACTACATGGAGAATATTAAAAATAGAACTATGGTAAACAGAAAATCCTATGAAATGTTCAAAAGGTCCTCCGTAAAAACTGATAAATCCATCAACCTGTCGTCGCATGGACTCCCTGATGTATTTCTGGAGTATCTCGTATTGTCTGAGAGCCTTACAGAATACCAGCACGAAAACGGTTTACACCTTCGCTAGTCCATAGATCATTGAGCATCTGCCAACTCCGCATTATAATATATCATTTTACTGTATCTGGAACGAGGTCCGTCCGTAAACACACAGAACTGACACTAGGTGCTCAGTGCCACGTCAAGCAATTAAGTGAGTAACATAATAAGGTACAGAACGACCAAAAACAGCGCTGAACCTAGAAACTAAGAGTAGTTACAACACTCCCCATCCCATTTAACTAGAGAGGAAAGCGAATGTTTACCTACTGTATTAAACACTTGTTCTGTTGTGAGGTTATTGCTACAGTACAGCTATGCTTGCATATCATACGGTGTAAGTGGAGTTGTAGACAAAGGGCCCTAACAAGGAAATAAATCATTTCCGGATCCTTGTTCTCAAATATTTTGCCACCTCTGTATGCAAGGAATGTTTCCCCAAAGTTTTTGTTATACTCTGTATAAACTGTTTTGTTTATATTAACTTCTCCATCAACTGAATCGAGTGAGAAGGCTCATGCGGGAAACTTGGGCTCACATTTTCGGGAGGTCCCGATTCACTATTTTGTGGGGAGGGCAGAAGGGGTTTCCACTCAGGCGATTGGGTTGGATCTTTACTCCCCACGAATTTTCCGCTCTCCCATTTCATAATGTTTCAACTCTTTAGTTGTTACAGTCCTCAGGAAGACGAAAATAACATGCGCTTTTCTGTCCCGACATCTGAGAAAGCGCACTACTGAAGGTTTGATTGATTGATTTATTTATAGACGCTCTTTAACATCTCAGGTCATCAGCGTCCCATTCAACTCGGGGCGTGAAACGGCCGACTAATTTTGCTCAGAGGCCTCTCTTTCAGGCTTGAGGTTCTTTATCGTGCCGTAAATGTGCGACACGGGACCGACGGCTTTACTTCCCTTCCGAAGGAAGCCATACTTAGGATTTTTACGCCCCGAAAAAAGCCATCGGTCCTGGCCGGGTTTAGGAGGCAAGTATGGTAACCACTACACCACCAGGACCGACCACTACTGAAGGGCTGGAACATCTTGAAGGATGGGGCTTCAGTAATGTTGGGATATTCTATCTGGAAACATGTTGTTAATACTCCATAAGTGCCCACATAATCACCACCCGTACATCCTCTGCCCGAGGTCTCCCTTAACTCATCCTTTCCTTTCGCAAGTGCCAACATTGCAGACATAAAGGGCGAGCGGTAAATATGGTTCAAGTACCGAAAGTAATATTCTCCACCCTACTATATCTATCAACTGAATAGTCCAGTAACATAACTGCTTGAAAAGCTCCTTTCATCCTGCTAACCTTCAGTCACTTCCAGTTTGAAATTCCAAGTGGCACTGCTACAATATACAGAGTGATTTATATAGAACTAACACATTTCTTTCTTTATTTATTGGGCTGGAAATTCACCCAAAATCCCAAGTTTAACGTCAAATTAAGCGGGAGATTTGAGAGTTTTGATTCCCTGTCACGAGATGTACAGATGTTTATTCTTTATTCCTTACTATTAACTTTTATGTTTGGCAGGTACTTTGGATATTCTGTTATAGTCACTGTAAAAATGCAGTACACATTAAATCAACGAGTCATTCCTTGTTAAACTGGATTAAGAATTCAATTTAGTTACCCAAAGGGTATACCAGAGAGAATTTGGTGTTTACAATCCATCCAAAAGAAACACATTACTAGCACTGGTGAACAAATTAGAAACGTTTGGATCTCTGGTGAGTGAAAAAGGCAAAAATATTCATCTAGACTGCACACAGTTGTTGTAAACGTTCTGACAAGACTGGAGCGGTCATCCCGTAAGTCATTTAGATGTTTGTCGGAGACCTGTGTCAGAGATTTGCTCACCTAAAACCATATAGGATCACAGTCGCAGGAACCAGATAAGGATAAAAGAGTGAAGTATTGCCGTTGGTTTCAGGTAGGTGTTCATTGTGCAAAATCGTTCTTGTAATGGACGCTCGTTAGAGGGCCGTGTCGTCAATAGTATTAATTTCCTGTGTAATGTTGTGCTTCATGTTTGGGGGCGTGTGGCATAAACTCTGTCTTTTAAGTAACCCTATAGGAAGAAGTCCGGCATTGTCAAATCAGAAGATCTCGGTGGCCACAGGTTCTTGGAGATTATTGGCGCAATAGTGTGAATTGAGTGAGTTCACATAAATGAACCCATGTTTCATATGTGAACCATGTGATGGACAATATGCCAGTTTCTTTTAACTTTCGAGCAGTCAGCAATATACGTTCGTTCTCAAAGACTTTAGTACAACGCATTTTTGTGTGTAAATGTTATTATAAATACGAAGCAGCTCGTTATGTTTGGGAGGAATTTATTTGGAAGTTTCCTGAGCAATTGCCTGAAGACGTATGGTGTTAACAAAAACCAAATTAAACTAAATTGATACATATCTTGAACGTTCGCCAACAAAAGCAATATCGAAATTAGAACAAGTTGGGGTTTCAGTGTCTTCTGCACTTACAGCAACAAAACTATTAAAACTCAAACCTTACAAACTAACATGTATGCATTGCCTACAACAAGATGATCCCGTAGCAAGTGTGCGTTAATGTGAGTGGTTTCTTTCATCAGCACAGCTAATGTTCTTTTCAGACGAAGTGTGATTCCACCAAAATGGTCGTATCGGAGTACTGGGGCGGCCGGCTGTGGTATGTCCAGCTGCCGAGACGCAAAACCCCGTGCGGGCGGTAAGGACACAATCTGAAAGCTCTGTAGTTCAGATCTGATGGTGTTACACACGATAAGCACTGACGTTAGGCGGTCTATTCATAACTCGTTCGTTACTCCTAGCGTTCCTCACAGCTTGTGGATGAATTCCCACACCAATTTGGTTAAAACACGAGACTTGCTCCTTGAAAGTTGTACGCAATTGACAACCAAGTCCACTAGCAGACTTTCTCCTTAACGGATGTTTATCTCCAACATACAGACTATTTAGAGGTAACATACATCGTTTTAATCTCAGTTTTCTCTACGATGAGCTTGGCAACATTATACGAATCTGATTGGGTTATACAGGCAATGCTCAATTGCTTCTCATATCGCACAGTGGATAAACAGCTTCAACTAATACACCGTTGTGATTGAGTTTGAAGTATTGTAAACGTGTTTTATGACCAACCTGTAGCTTCTTCGATGCACTCCCGTGTATTAACTTTCCATTACGCCCACCTCTCCAATTCACTTGAAGAAAGCGCGCAGTAATACTATCGACTTGTTTACAGGAAACATTCTGACCTCTTCTCATGTAAAGGCAGTACACTGTCTCATCTAAGTTTCGATTTCTGGTTCGATACGGACGAGATATCGCCATCTGTTACGTGAAACGCTTCCTAGGACGCCACTCGGGCAGATGTAAGCTTAGAATCTGCTGTCCCTGTTGCTTCTACGTTCTTCCCACCAGTGTCTTTAACTTTCGTTCATTTCTTTTTCCACCCTGTTTATCCGTAACTCACGATAGCCCATGTCATTATGTTAATGTGCTATAAACAATGTTCACATAAATTAAGCGTAAAGACGCTTAATATATTAAACTGAACAAACGTTTATATAATACAAGTTCAAATTAATAATAATTTTGAAATAAATGTATATGTACATTGAGGTTATTTGAATTATGGGCCATCTGGGCGCAGCTGCTTACTAGTGAAGTGCAGCCTCTGCAACCGAGAAAAGGGAGATACAGTCACCATGTATACGTTTATTATTTTATTGAAAATTTTACTGGAAGCATAACAGATACTGTATTAAATTTAATAATAACAATAATAATAATAATAATAATAATAATCATTAACCTGTGTTATAAAGCCCCTCAGCGGCAATACATTGCCGACATCTATGTAGGTAATTCCTGTGTTTCATCTTCTGTAAGAACTCGGTAGTTCGAAACATGTTTATTGAAATTGGGAGATCTTGTCTCTCGTAACAAGTTGCTGAACGGTTTCCACCTGGAACACGTTGCCAAGATATTTTCTAGCGAATCCCCTTTCTCAGAAAGAATGCGTTTTCACATATGTATCGTACATAAAGCTCACAATTTACAAACAATGAAAGCAACGGATAACACAGAATATACAAACTGTTACCTGCACATTTATTATACGGCCTTGACAACTGACCTCTCCAAGTATGCAGTTGCGCTCTGTCGGCCCGTAACTAATATAACCTCATTGTAGAGTATACTGAATAAAAGCTTTTTATTTACACAAAATTTTCGTTATAAAATGTATAAAAGTTGTTTTTTTATGAAAGTATTTTCAATTTATCGCTTAATGTCGGTAATATAAACGAAATTTATAACGTACATAATTACGTACTCATAAAATCACAACAAAGCCGTGTTTGTTGGATATTTCCTTAGAGGGAACCTATTGTTTATTCTTATTCCAAAAATTGCCACTATCTGAGCTTTTATGCACTAAATAGGTAAAACAGTTCGCGATCAATTTTTCTAGAAAGCATTCACTTTGTAAATGACTCATAACTAGCGCGCCTTGCTTGTTAAACACTCTTTTCACTCTTAGTAAAAAAATAACGCTATACTGATCGATACTTGTTTGACTCACTCAATATAGTAGCACACTTTAAAATGTAAGGGTGACCAATTTTGATAAAATATTAATTTTACTGAAATACTTGTTGACAATTTCATATATTTGGTAAATAAATTCGTTTACATTGGTACCTATGTCAATGTATATAGTATTTATCCTGTTTTTTTCTCTCTCTCTTAATTTTCATCCTTGCCCTCTTTCTAATCTCGTTTTTCTTCTTTTTAGTAATGTGCTTTCTCAACTCGATCAATATTTACTCTTTCACTTGCCACTTTCTCGCCTTTCCTTCCCCTTTGTGCCTATTCTTCTTCGTGTTTTTCTCCCTTTTTGATTACTTTGTTACCTTCGACTCTTTTTTTTTTTTTTTTTTTTCCACCTCCGATCGCTGTTTCTTTTTTTCTTTCTTTTTTTTTTCAACATCTCTATTTCATCACAGATTCCTCTACCTCCATTCTTCTTCTGTTTTTCCTTTTAATTTTTTTTAACTTATTTTCATTCCTCGTCTTTTCTTCTTCTTCTTAATCGTCTCTCTTTTTCCCTCTATTCCGTCCTCTCCTTTTATTTCCCTACTTTCTTATTCTTTCTCCTTCCACGCAACCCTCTCTCAGGTGCCGGCACTTTTCTCCTTTCTACATTATTCAAGGCGTTTCGTGGTCTCGTTACAGACCGCGTCTGTAGGTATATATACATATTATATAATTTTGCTCCGGGAAGATTTCCTTTGATGCCCACGTGAGCGCGTATTGTGACGTTACTGCAGATACTTTATGACTAATTAAATCACTTATAAACTTTAGAACATCACATATCCTGAAGAATTCTTCCTTTTGAGAAATAATATTACTTTATCTTTTTTTTTTTTTTTGCACTTATGGGTACTATTTCTAGAGAAGTAAACTTTTTGAATCACGTTTCATTTAGGTATATAATTGGTTTTTATTATGTTGTTTCTTTATCATTATATAGAGTCCTTTCCTTGTTTAGTCCATTCTCAAAATAAATAAATAAATAAATATTATAATAATAATAATAATAATAATAATAATAATAATAATAATAATAACCCACATTGTTAACCAGCGATAGAAAACAAAATATTTTTATAACAATTGAATTTTCAATTTAAGTGGAATCATAAGGTTAGAGCACCATTTGGAATTTCAAGTGATGGTGGTGACTGAGGCGAGGAGATAAAATCTAAAATATAATCAACATGTTACAATGCTTTTAAAATTCCTCCTCAATGTCTAAATTGGCATTATTTGTTTTGATTTGTTTTGTTTGCTTTTGTTTTTTATTTTAATTTGACGAAATTTTAAACATTTAGTTAATATTTTCAATACCTCTTGTATATTAAAATAAACAACATATTACAGAAACACACATTAGTACATACATACCTTGCTGGCAGGATAAAAACGCTACAAGCAGGCAGATTCGTTGATCGCCACCTGGGAATAGAAAGAAAAGCTAGTACAGATTCCATGTTGATACATCATCGTCTTTCTCAATCTAGAAATGTCATACACTGCATCTGGTTTGAGCATCGCTTGAAATTCTAAGAAAATGACAGCTGACGTGAATCTTGGCACCGTCTGTCGCTCGTAAACAGTCTATTCTCAAAGACATAAACCCATTTAAAGGCGCGCTAGTTGTTTTCAGTAAGCGAGTGTCTTGTGGCTAGGTGTAATTATATATTTACTTTACACTACGAGAACGGATTGAAAAGTATGGTAAATTTCAACAAAATGTAAGAAATTTTTGTTAAGCGGATGACTGTTGGTAAGCGTGATTCTAGTAACCGGTTTGTTCAAATTTTCAAACAGATACAACGTGCAGTTCTTTGTTGGCGGCTATCTAAAGTGAGCGGTGTAACACGTATCGTAGAAATGGACAAAGATCGTATCGTGCATTGATAAAACAGTTTTATTTTAAAAAGTTGACCGCGGCCCAGATACAAACTGAGCTGAAGGAAGCTCATGGGACTCTGCACCAGTACTCAAGATAATTTATAATTGGATAAATGAATTTAAACGTGGTGGTACGAGCACTGCAAATGCTGCACGTTCCGGACGCTCAATTGAGGTTTCTTCTCAAGAAATATTTCATAAAATTCATGGTATCGCGATAGAAGACCGTTGCATAAAGATTTGTGAAATTGCTGAGATGGTAGGCAACCATCATGAACGAGTACGGGAAGTTCTGCATGTGAAGAAGCTGAGTGTGAGATGGGTGACATGTTTTTAACCCCAGATCAAAAACACTGGAGGAAGGGCATTTCAAAATCATGTTTGGAAAAGTTACAGCTTAATCCAATTGACTTATGGCGTTCATTAGTAACTGTACACGAAACCCGGAGACAAAAGGCAGTCAATAGTGGGTTGGCAAAGGTGAAAAAGCAAAAACCGTTTTGTCGGCGGGAAAAGTGGTGGCAATCTCATTTTGGTTCTCACAGGGTGCCATCATAATTAACTATTTGGAAAAGGATAAAACACTGACTGGCTATTATTTAGCAACTTATTGGGCTGTTTTCATAGAGAATTGAAACAGAATCTACCAAGATTGGCGCGCAAAAAGTTCCTCGTCCAGGACAATGCGCCTGCTTACA
Organism: Metallyticus violacea; assembly: GCA_030762175.1. NCBI lineage: Eukaryota > Metazoa > Arthropoda > Insecta > Mantodea > Metallyticidae > Metallyticus > Metallyticus violacea. The sequence continues at coordinate 9,010,317 of CM060842.1, read as the reverse complement.
CGTCGGTTGTTGCATAGTAAAAAAGCACAGCTGGACTTAGAACTCTCCTGTTCCCCAGATTTGGCCCCATATGACTTTTTATCTTTTCTAACCTCAAAGTTCGCTTAGGGGGAAGACATTTTCGTCGAACGAAGAGGTTATCTGTGTGGTAAAAGAATATTATGCACAGTTACAAATAGGTTTTTTTTATCTGAGAAAAGAAAAAAATCGAAATCTCGTACCAAAAAAAAAAAAAAAAAACTGAGCTGAAAGTAGATTATGTTAGAAATAGATTTTGATTTAGCAAAGAAAAAAGTTATTTACTAAGTTTTATCCGAGTTCAATCAGCCCTCATATGTACCATTAAGTTAATCGTGTTAAAAATTATGACTACAGCTTGACCAAAAAAATACATTTCTTTGTATCTCTGGAAAGTATTAATGGGTAGAAATGCAGCTGTTAATACACAAGTTATATAATTACAATATGTAGTATAAATTTCATATCTTCGTTAACAAATACAGCTCCCTCTAGTCTAGTTACAAACTTGATAGAAATGCTGCCCTCTCAGTAGTTATTGCAAGTAACAAGTAGGTACTATAACTGACCGCACAGCTGGGATAAAGTAATATATTTATCACTTGTTCTCCCCAGTTTTATAATTTTCTTTGTTACCTCTTTTACTTATTTCTCGTGTCCGTGTTATTGAATTTTCATCTTTTCTTTTCATTTTTCCTCTTCTATATCTTCCTCTTTCCCTCTTTACTCCTCACTTCTTCTTCCTCACTGTCTCTGTTCTTTGCTCTATATTTTATTTATTTTCCTCTCTTTTCTTTTCCCTTTTCTTCTCTATGTCTCTTTTCTCTGCTTCTTCTTCCTCTTTTTACTTTTTTCTTATTTCTACTTCCTCGTCATCTTATTCCTTGTTCTATCTTAATCCTAATTTATTTTACTGATTTTCATTTTTTTCCCTCTTTATGTTAATTATTCACCTTCTATCTATCCCTTTTCTTGTCTTTACTTTTGATTTCTTGTTTTCAACGGTCTGTTTTCTTTGTTACTTACATCTTGTGTTAATTTTATTGATTATAACCTCTCTTCTTTTTCTTCTGTATCTTACTACTCTCCTCTTTAGGCCTTTCTACCTCTTATTTCGCTGCTTCTCTTCTTTGTTTAATCTTTCACTTACTCCTTGATCCATTTATTGATTTTTCATCTCTCTTTTTCCTTTTAATGCTTTTTTATTTTTATTCTATCTATCCCCTTTTCTTGTCTTTAAGTTTTATTTCTTGTTCCTAGCTCTCTGTTTTCTTGTTAGCTGTTTTATTTATTTCTTGTGTTAATTTTATTGATTTTAATCTCTTTTCGTTTTATTTATTTTCTCTCTTTCTTCTATATCTTACTATTCTCCTCTTTACGTCATACTACCCCTTATTTCTCGCTGCCTCTATTCTTTGTTCCGTTTTTCACTTATTTCTTGTGATTAATTTATTAGTTTTGCATCTTTCCCCTTTCTCTATGTTTCTTCCCTTCTATTCTTCGTCGATCTTACATTCCTCCATTTCCTCTTTCTCTATCATTAGTTCTTAATTTCTTCGCTTCTTCCTCTTAGTTCTTCTCTGCTTTTGCTCGTCTTATCCCTAGTCCTACTTTTTACCCATTCTTTTTCAACTTCCAACACCTTTTGTTTGTTTTTTTTATTCCAATAAGAGTTTATCTGATTTTTCAAGTTAATATTATTTTATTATTTCTATTTATTTTTCCTTTTGTCTTTATTCTTAGAATTATATTTAACAATATTCACAACATTCTGATTTTTCAGAAAAGTAGTAAAGTATACGACTCTATTAACAAATAAAATCAAGTTCTTTGTTCAAAGTGGAAAACGGTGGCTGCCTAAGGAATGTGCTTCAAATACTATCTCAGTGACGCAAAAGAGTGCCGACCAATAAGATTGATTTACGGCCCTCTCTTGTGGGTGAAGTGGTTGCAAAGGCAGTGAGTGATAAAGAGAGGTAATGGATGTGTCTACTGATCCTTTGAGTGCAAATCCTCAGCAAACAAATATTCCGCGAATTGCTTGCATCACGGCTGATGTAAATGTGACAACCATGACGGATTTATGCTCTGTTTACGTGTAATTTCTGTTTGCACCAGACTAACTGTAATATGCATTAATGAAAATAAACCTTAATTAGACAGGGGTCTGTTAATAAATAATTGAGTACATTACACGTGCATGAGGCAGTTCTTATGATGAAAAAACCTGCGTAAGGTGTGCGTTGTGGCTGTATCGGCTCTGTTCCAATATGTGAGATTGTCCAACGGCTGGAGGATGTCGTCAATGACCCTCATGAGGCCTGTAGCTACAAGAAATGAGGTTGTGACTCTCAATCTTGAATCCCTTCGAAAGTGTATGAAAGAGATTAACAAGCAATAGCGTTGAAATATTCCCGTATCGTAATATGACTAATGCTTTCCGAATTCTGGACTGAAAATAGCTGACTAGCGGCACTGGAATGAAACAATTGAAGATCGCAAAGTAACTTTGCACACTATGTTATAAACAACAATGGAAAGTAGCAGTCTTGCGATATCACACAATTTAAATGAACTGGTTTATGAAATTATTGATGCAATGCAAATTACTTGCGGTTAATATAAAGAGTTACACTATACGGTAAAATTAATTCCTGGTACTTTATTAGCAATAGTAAAAGCATTCTTTGTGAACACTTCTTCATGAACTCCTGACATCCCCTCACTGCTGCGAAAGCGCTGTCTTCATCAGGTGACTCATCCTTTCCAATAATTCAGTGCAGATTTCGATCTTACTATACGTCCACATATCGCTCTGCAACCGCCGATGATGTTTCACTAATTTCAGTACATCCACAAATGATGTAGCCGAAATCTCCCAAAACCATGTCCAGTATAACTGGAGGGTTGTCTAGTTTCAAGAATTCTGCAACTTTCTTCCCAAACAGTTCTATTGTAGTGCACTTTACATTTCTGTAATTCACAAATAAACGATTGTGTTCCACATGTGTCGGACACAGAGAATCCACAACAGTAAACCTTCTCTCCTGATGCGTTTTGTCTTCGGAACTGATACGGTGAGTATATCGTTGAGTTCCATCTTCACAAGTTCATCTCTGCGACGCCCATTATTACATCAATCTTTATATCTAAATATTCTACATCAGAAGCTTCCGCCAAAAATTTACTTATGTCCTGTCTTGTGAAAACACTAAACTGTTTTCCTATATATCAAACAGATTTTCTTTTAAAGAAGGCGACCTGACATTTTTCTTTTTACACCAAACTGTGAATAAATCGCGATCTCGCTCATGCCGTTTTTTTACATTTCTCAGGCAGCTCCTTATACTTAAACCATCTCGGTTGGGGTTCCTTCAAAAGCTTTGCCACTTTTGTTAAATTCCTTTATAATTTTCAATTAAACTTATCATCAAATGTTTCAATAAATTAAACAATACACTAACACGTAACCACGCAAACATATGAACAAATAGTAATTGAATGGATAATTGTAACTCTCTTAATTTCTAACTTTTCAAATTAAAATAAATGATAATAAATTAAAAATAAGTTACTATTTGTTAAAATCCCCTTTACGATACTCGGGTGAAATGTAACCCCAGGTAAATCTCGGGCAATACGTGCCTTTCAACACTTTGTCCTAAACACTTGCAAAGTCTGTATCTTTGAACGATTATCCCAACGCAAATAGTATTTCATGGGGAGAGAAATACTTGCGTAAGCGTGGACACTCCTCACACAGCGAATTGATATCTAGAGTAAAGAAACAACACGAACAACCTTCTCCATATTGTTAGCTTCTGTCTGAAAGCCGCATGCTTCCGCAATCTCCTTACTCGCCGGGTATTGCACATTTTATCCGATTGCTTAACCGTTCCATTCGCTTCCACATCATGCACGGAAGGAATTTCTGCAAAGTACATTGAGCGACTTTCGTGGCAGTGAGAATAAATCAAATGTTTAGGATGAGTCGATCAACACCTGTTCCAGCTTTTTAGTATAACGTCTTGCGAGTGCCTTATTAACGCGAATTTCACGGCCAAGGCCTCTCGTTAGTTTTGTCTTATACAGTAGCCCTGTTCTATTTGGCTACCAGCCCACTGTGAAATAACAAATTAAAGGCAAAGTGTTTTCTTTTAAATATTATAATCTATGCAGATATTCCCAGTTGAGTTAACATCTATGAGGAAATAATGAAATCCGATCATTACAATTGTTGATTTAATTTATTTACGCACGCTGTTTAACATCTCAGGTCATCAGCGCCCCAATCAATTCAGGGCGTGAAACGACCGACAAATTGACGGATTTTAGCACTGCCGGTGATAATTATAAATAAAAAAGGAGCGCATATTTATGCAATTTAAATCAGAAATGCTGAAGGAAGTATGACTAACGCGCACGGCTGCAATTTTTCCTGTTCCGTTGCTTACGTAACGTAAAGGAAATGTCTGACACACACGAAGTTCAAAGCCTCCAGCAGACATCTCTGATTTATTTAACCAAGTGCTGCATTAGCCCGGCAGTAGAATAACTTTCTAATCTAACGGATGTATTGATTGCAGTAATCACTTAAGGCTGCAGGCCAATTTCCATATAATGTATGAAAGCTGCACATAATGATGAGGTTACCACACACTGTCAAGATATATTGTTCAGTTGTATGATGCAAAACAAATGACTCAGAGATTAACATATTTACTGGGTGGCAAATCACCTTGTCAAAAAACAATCCTTACATTCTTATAAACGTGTTCAGACACATAAAGAAATTTCTTTTCCCATATGTTTATAATTAACACTTCGATGCTACCAATATAGTGCGTTTATTTAACATGCTACCTATGTACACACGAGTTTAAATACTATAACCGAAATATTTGTTAGAGACGGTAAGAAACATTCAGTAAAAAACTTCAACGTGTTTAAAATATAAGATTAAACTCTACAGAGAATATGAAAATTAAACATATGCCGTATAAGATCGGACAGAAAATTACAATTATCTTATATTTTTTTAAATGTTAATACTTTTGATACTATTAAAACACATAAAAACAACATTTTTTATAAAATATGGCATTCCCAGGTCTAATAGTTTTCATTAAAAATCCCCCACATGTATCTTGTTTGATTAAATTTTTCTTATTTATAGACATAAAATTCGGGATTTCCTTAATGTAGAAAACTCACAAAAGCTTATTTTAAAGCTCACATTTTGTCGAATATAATGGTTTGTAAAACATAGGACACATTTTAGGAGATTAGAATAAAATTTGCTACACCGACTTTTCATAAAAGCAATAAAAATACGGCAAATTTGAAAATTATTAAGAAAAAATAAATATTACTCCAGGATCATATGTAAAAATTCTTCGACGAAGCACAAAATAATGGCATAGCATTTTGAAGCTATTCTTATTTTTCATCTTCACACTCCATAGCATCGCATCACTACACTCGCGCCTCTAGGGCTGCAAATTATGTCTCAACTTATAATCTTTGATCTTTTCTGGCGTTTTTTTATACTTGAATTGGTATATAAGGTTAGCATAATACGCCCCAGTGATAGATGTTTCAGTGGGAAGATAATCAATTAGTAATACACATTTGTCATCCCAGAAAACAGACGCCATGCTTTTCCCTGTCGATTTCACACACTTGGTCTTTTTTGGCGGTAGAGAATCTGATGCTTCCATTGTTTAGACTTCTGTTTTGTTTCAGGTGTGTAGTTTCATCATTGATCACAAATCGACACATCAAGTCGGCGGGATATCTTTGAAAACGGTTCAGACTTTGCTGAGAGATTTACACTCTGATTCTCCTTTGATCCTTAGTCAGTAGTCAAGGCATCATCTGCCCATAATTTTTTCAAGCACAATTCTTCCCTCAAAATGTGAAATACGCGTTCCCTAGAAATTCCGAAAGCTTCGGACACCTTTAATCCGCGATTTTCCTCCAGAACCATGTTATGCACTTTGTCGATAATGTCTGATGTCGTGACGAATTTTGCTCGTCCGCTGCGTGGGTCATCTTTAAACTGCGTTTAAACGCCGTGGTCCACGTGGAACCAGTTGAAAATGATGATTCAGAATGCCCTACAGTGTTTGTTATATCTGTCTGAATTTCTGTAGATTCTAAGTTCTTAATAAACGCACAATACTTGATACTTGTCATTTTTTTCTTGAACCCGTCTGCACTGCAACAAACATCTGTAGCTACTGTGATTCTTGACTAACCCATGCATTATTGCACAAATGTTTCTATGTAGGATGGCGCGTTTTGATTACAAACTGCTTCGGAACTGCTGCTGCAATCCTTGGGTTATTGCGAGATATTTTCAAATGACCCTCGTATTCAGAGTTGTGCTCTAAGATTAACGAATATAGAAACTATTAACTTCACATCTACAAACAGACTCAAAACAATTAGCAAGATCATCGTGTTTCCTATATGAATGAATTAAGCCGTTTATGTCCCATCCAGGGCTAGGGGCTCCGCAATTGGGGGGGGGGGCTCATTGTTTTCTCATAATATGAACTAGTTCATGTGAGCTATTGTCCCTGAGAGTTTAAGTCTATAATGTTTTATAATTTTACAAGTTTAACACAATTTAACACGAAGGTTCAAGTGCTGAGTTTAATAAGTTTGGTGTCACTTTCACTGTTGACTTCGGTTGTTCTCTTCTTTCTGCAGCGCTGTTCCTGTTTCAGGTACTGTTGATGGAGTATAGACCAGCGCTTTCCTGAAGGAATCTGCCCACCTCGTTCTCGGTCTCCCTCTTCCTCTCCTACTGATATGTAGCCTTGTACATGTCCGTCCCATTTCCACTTCAGGTTGTTTGCACTTTGAGACACGTCGTTTAGTCTCGACATCTTTCTTAATTTCACAGATGATATTTTATCCATGAGGGATGCACCGAGTACTTTCAAATTATTATTTTCCACTTCTGTTAGCCTCCAAGTTTGCCATACATATAACAGTGTTGGGAATATGCATGAGCCCAGCACATCTAACCTCCCTTTTAGGCTCAAAATATTGTGCTCAATGTAAATTTCAATGACCAGAATGCTGAGGAAATTCTTTTGTTGATTTCCTTGCCTATGTGATACTGGAATGCAAGTATTTTCCTAAGTAACATTCTCTGTTACGTATTTTAGTGCTGTTGATTCTAACGGGCGTTACTTGGCTGTTTGTCATGATCTGTGTTTTCTCCATGTTCATAGATAGATCGGCAGTGTTACTGTGCTTGTTGATTTCTTATTTTATGGACGCTCTTTAACATCTAAGGTTATCAGCGTGTGCTTGTTGAGCTCTTGTAACACTCTTTGAAGGCTCTCTGCTGATCTAGCAAATAGGACTATGTCTTCTGCAAATCTTATGTTCGAGAGTTTGTAGCAACTTATGTTAATTCCAAATTTGTTTCCCCATTTTATTTCGCGGAATATTTCCTCTAATGTGTTTATAAAAAGTTTCGGGGAAATTGGGTCAATTGAAAGAAATTATTTTTGACGGAACGTCGAAATAATATTGACACATTTTTAACAGAGAGAAAGATAATTTACTAATATATTTGTTTTTACTTTTGCAAAGGAAAGTTAGTCAAATTAAATCGATTATTAATAGATCAACACCCGATTGTTTTTTCGATTTGAATTAATAATTTCTTTTGTAAGAAGTTATTTTTCCAAGTGCAGAATGGTTAGTTCCTCCTAATATTCATAATTATCTAACCCATAAGAGTATATTCAGCTAATGGTTGAGAATGTGTTTACTGTGTGTTCATCTATTTTTTTTTTTTTTTTTTTTTTTTTCCATTTAGAATTCAATCCTCAGAGCCATGTATTAAAACGGAGACATATATGTCTTTATTCCACCTTTTGCCTTGTGTCTCAGAACTTTCTATTCGCTGCTTGGGTTTAAGAATAACAACCCCTCGGTTTTTAAAGTTTAGTTACAAATCGTGTCCTCTCATGCGGTGTTTTAAGACCCTGCTACTATGACGCAGCTGGGGTGAATCAAACTGCCTCAGTATTGGCAGTCAGGCATAGATCATGTAGCAGAATATATCGTGCCCTCAATCAGAGTCTGTGAACATTAGTGCAAAACGGTTGACATTCGGTGTATGCGCGATTCCCTGTAAGATCGGAGTTCCACTGACAATTGAACTTGCTCAGTCGTGTTAATCTCGTCAATTATTTCGGTTGTATTTCTGTATGAAGTGCGTATAGACTTTCTACTGATTGTTATGTGCAAAAGAAATTGTACAAGTGCTATATGAGAGAATTTCGTACTAAACTTACATCCAGAATACAATTTTCAGATTGGTGAACAAAGTTCAAATACAACAGGGGTTTCGTTGACAAGAAATCGAGACAAAAAAAAAACTGCTTTTAAGAGCTGAAATGGGATACCGATTAGAAATTTCTCCTCGATTAGCCAAGCAAGTTGGTATATATATCTGCAGTGCGTATAAAGCCACTCAGCCGCTGCATTTTTTACATATAAAATTACCGCTGTCCTTGAAATAAAATATCCGAGCCGGTGTTTAAAATATTCGGAAAGATGAATTGCAGCGAGTGAAGAGCGAAATAAACGCTAAAGGTGTTCGTTATTTTCATTTCGTTGTGTAGTGCGAAGTTCCTAACATTTTTACATTTTCGTTCAATGTTTTTAAACCGTAGTTCCCAGTTAGTTCTTCATGTGCTTTTGCAGAAACTGCTCTATCCCCCCCCCCCGGCCACTTCTTTGGGCACATAAACGCATATTGGTGCCAAATGTCCTCTAAGTGTTTTTCATTATTCTATAACTGTGGATTCTATTTTGCAATGGTCACTTTAATAAGACAGCCACTCCTCTTGAGACTATTTTAATTTAGGGAACACCGGTATAGAGCATAGCATAGTTTTTAAAAACCATGATGACTTTCAACTTTTTTTTTCGTTATCAGGTACATATCTACTTATATTTATTATTTTCAATTATTATTGTAGTTCTCCTTTCTCTTACATTCCAAACCAGTAGCTTGAGTTTTTCACATAACCAAACCAGACATCCTATCCGGCTGATAAATGGTGGGGGCTGTTATCTATACGCCTCTTATGCAGGATGTATTATTCCGAGCTCCATCATAAACGTGTCGCTTACCCCACAGCTAACAATCACGTCTACCGCATGGACCACTCATGGCTTCCCCTCACCTTCTACGAGGGGCATTCAAAAAAGCTTTACAAATGTTGCATTAAAGTGCAAACTGAGGGCTGAATTCAAAAACCCACCCTCACAATTCTTCAAAGGACTCTCCATCTGTCTCTCTCCACACACAGCTGTAGACGTTACAACCACTTGTCAAAAGCACTGACTGAGATATTGTCAACAGAACTGAATGTATATCTTGAGCAAGGTCCTGCACTCATTTAAAAGGTTTTCCAGCAATGTAAGATTTCACTTGAGGAAACAACCAGAAGTCGCACGGTACAAAGTCAGAGCTGAGGGTGGATGGTCCAGCAAGTGGACTTTGGGGACTTGCAATTTCCTCAAACTTGCAGCTGTTCTGTGAGGAGACACATTGTCATGCAAAAGGAACCACTTTGAAGTTCCTGAATTTGGACGCCGCCGCCTCAGCGCTTCAAATAAAGGATCCAAAATATAAGTGTCATAGTAATCTCCATTCATTGTCATTCCTTCTGGCATACAGTCAACTACTAATGGTCCTTCATAGTTGAAGAAAACGGTGAACATTCGCTTCAGAGAATGAAAATCTTGCCGAAGAAGAGCTAACTGGTCTTGGTTTATTCTCATTTAACCACACGCAGTTCTGAGCTTTATTTGGGGCGGTATATAATAAAACCAACTTTCGTCATCATGCATACATGTGTCAAACGTTTAGAACTATTTGATGGTAAGATGCTTAGCAGTTTCCTCGTACATTCCTTTCTCTTCTTCTTCTCTTCAATGTTTACGGAATGTGGAACGCATTTTACACAGATTTTTCGCAGCTTTAAATGTTCATGGAGTATACTGTCAATGCTGCCAACACTGATACCCACTTCCACATTTAGCATTTCAACAGTAATGTGTCAATTTTCCTCCATCAAGTTCCTCACTCTTTGAATTGTTCTCTAGTTCACAGCTTCCCGAGGCCGGACAGAGCGAGGGTTGTGTTTGAAAGTCTCTCGCCCTTCTTCAAATGATTGAATCCATTTTGCAATGTTATCAAATGAATACACTTGATCACCATGAACACCTACCAAGTCTTCGTGGATTCCCCCCTCCGCCCCCGCTCTTTGACCTAGTTTAGAGTATATGAGAATCTAAAGTTTTCTTTAGAAATATTCATGATTTTTCAACAGTTATTGCCACAATACTGAACACAACAGGCTGTTCTACAGTGACTATGCACGTTTAAATTTTCACTTATATATATATATCTTAAGATCCATTGCTGTCAGCTGCGTTAGTTACATTTTTGTACATGTTGTTCAACAATGGATAGGCTATTTGCAAAAATTTCTGATGCCCCTCGTATATCTTCCCAAAATATCTTTGAATTGCAAACCAATAGACCAACCTGTAAAAACAGGTTAACAGGAGAAGAAGAAGGAAAAAAAATTGGCATTGATTGCCCTCGCCTCGTGGCGAGACCATTACACCACCATTTCGTCGGCAAAATCAGTTTCTGATTGCGTACGGAATTAAGACCCTGTGTTACAAATTGTGGTTGGTTTACGTCTTCTATTTGTCTCAAATAATATAAAATAATAAGTTTGCCAAGCCTTGAACGGCCAGTTCCACGTTCTCTTTATTATTCGAGCACGTGTTTGCGAACTATCTCATATTTGGAAACTTGCAGAATCTTTACACGGCCTCCATGACGTCAATCAATGCGGTCGCTTCAACACGGGCTGTGGTCTCTACGTGCGATTCTGACTACGGTTTCAGATTATTCACTTCCTTTATTTGTAATCAAGGAAAACTGCTTTGTTTCTCACAGGTTTGTATTGCACTGTGACGCTTCGAGGTGGGAATGCGTTTTATTTTTAGTCAAAAGAGTGTTAACTCTGTCATGATCTGCTACAGATTTATATGACGGGTGCTCAGTAACACGGGGAAACACTGGTCGGCACCGAATTACTCCCTGTAAACACCCTCTTATAGATTTTAAGATTCTGAATTCAAATATGTCAACCAAATTACTGTGTTATGTACCAGTAGTGGTAATAGTGATGATGGGTGGTGGTAGCAGCAGCAGTGCTAGTTCAAGTATATTTATTTCAGTGACACCAACACAATAAAACTTCAACAGGTGTACGGTTCCAACGAACGTATATGCTTTTATGAAGGTCTGCTTATTTAATACAAGACGTAGACATTTCACAGTAAACTATAAAACAAAAAAAATATTACATTCAACAATATAATAAAAAAGTTCGTCACGCACGAGCTGCGTAAACTAAACAAATTTCATTGCAGGTTGAATTTGTGAAAGTTATTACAAAATGCTAGAAAAGAGCACATAAAACATAACTTTCAGGCTTAAAAGTATATGTTTATCCAGTAACATTATTATTTTATTGTTACTTAACGTTTCCAATTGCACTTGGCTAAAACTGAATGTGATAAACGTTTAAGCTACATAGTTAATTCTTGGCATACGATTATTTGTTTCTCCGTGTTCTGAAACCGCTGTGTTCTCACTTTCTGCGTCTATTGTACACTTTACACTACAGCCTAAGATTTGTACATCGCTCCTTATCGCTCCAACATTCCCTAAAATTCCGCTTTTTCCGCTGCCGTTTGGTACTGAAGCCGCAGGACATCCGCTGTCTGTAAAAGCAAGTTCGATTATTCGTCCATGCGCATGCGTAGACTGTTCTCCCCATACTCTTTCACTGATACCAACAAGTTTATCGTTGGCGGAAATACCCAATTGTTCATAACACTCCCCCCCCCCCGGGCCATCTTAATCGACGTCCTCGGCGATTACAAAAATTTTGGAAACTATTTATCTTATTTTTAAAAGGTATATATTAGGTTTCGTTACAAATAAAATAAATAAATAAATATTCCAAATTTTGAGTTTCAGATAATTCCCCCCCACTCTTAATAGTCAAAGAGCCAAATGGTTTTCGGAAATATTTTTTTGTTTTATTTTAATGGCATATACCAAGTTTCGTTGAGAAAAATTAAAAGTTGCGGTCGCTAGAGCAAAATTTAAATATACACTTTAGGTTAATCTCCCACCCCCAATAGTCCAAGTTTGCTGGTTAATGAACTAGATGAATCGTTTATTAATTAATTGTTATGAACCGAGTTTCGTTGAGAAAAACAAAAATTGCGACCGCTAGAGCCTTAACTCTCTCTCTCTCACTCACTCACTCACTCACACACAAACACACACACACACACACACACACACACACACACACATATATATATATATATATATATATAATCTTAATTTTTGGTGCCTAGGAAGTAGGATCGATGGATAATTAAAGGAAGTTTTCAAACATATTTATGGGTACAATCATTCGGAATTCGATAAGAAAATAAAGTAAATAAAAATAAACAAAAATAGAAAAAAATTCAAGTTACGAATATTACACACATAGTTGGATTTATTCAATTGGTTTCCCTTACCCCTTCCCGGTTATCACCTTTTCAGACCTCAGCGGTCTCACTTTCATCAGAATTACCTAATCTCTCCTCCCATTCCTTACCTGCCATCTTCTGTTCGATCTGGTAAAAGAGTGTGATAGAAAGGTTTCCCTCCATACTGCTGTCCTTTAAATTCAGTAAATAATAAGTCTAAGATATTGACAGATGCGGAAAATTTTCTGCTCATAGTCGTCGGTGATCTTAATCAGCCACCAAGCCCCTGTCTAATAAATTTAGTCTCTGTTTTAATGTACTACTTCACCCGCACATTTAGATCAAAGCTCCGATTGTACTAGTAGAGAAATCATCTCTGTTCATTGTGCAATTGTCTTCTGCCTATCCATATCCCTCAAGCGGTTCTGACCCTTTCTCCATACACTCTTTCCATTCCACTGACTCGCTATCCAAATAGAGCCCAAACCTATCGATGCCCCGTGTCTTGTTCCCTCCCATCTCTAGCTGTTCAGGTAGTACAATGCCCTAATTAATTTTGGTCCCCATTCGCAGTAGTACTTCTATGATTTTACCCGTTATGTGGCGCTGTCGTGATGAAGCAGTATTCCTCAGTCCTATCCTTGGAGCTTGTCAAAAATGTTCGCCAGGTAAACTCTGGTATACCACAGCTTTGCTCCTCCAGAGAAACTGTGGCCAACATTTCGGTCCCTCTTCATTTACTTTGATGGATATTCATCCGGAAAGATCCAAACTACCCTGACATTTGATCTCCAGGTCAAAGTGGATAATCCATGTTTCATCACTCATTATGACATCAAAAACATCCCTTGAGTTCCCGCCGTCGAATCTGTGCAGCATTTCCTCACACCATTCAACGTGGGTGCGCTTTTGAGCCTCTGTCAAATTGTTGGATACCCAACGGGAAGATGATCGTACATTTTTATACTCCTAGCGATAAAATCTAGAAGGCTGCCTCGATGATCTTAAACATTACGCCATTGTTTTCGCATACCATTTTTTCAACAACCGCGACAACATTTCCCTCAGTCACTGCAGTTGCCGGACGCCCACTTCTCTCCTCATCTTGTAGTGACCTCCGTCTGTTTTAAATTTGGCAACCCAGCGCAAAACTGTCGCCCTAAAATATAATTGAAGCTATGTCTCCAAAAGGTGTTGGAAGCCCCCAAGTCTTTGGAACTCATTTAAACCCCTCTTGAAATCATAAAGAATTATGACGCGAAAATACTCTCTCTCCAGCTCCACCATAATGTCTGGCTGCCTGTACACGGGAGGAGTTGTTTATCCTCACATACTGAGATGAGGAAATGGAGAGGGTCGCTATCTGGTTCCGTTTTACTCGTAAGGGATGGGTCTACCACATGCCATATTTCTTTTATATGAGTCAGCATTCATTTTTCCACATCTGAAATTTTTCGTAGTGACCCTCGTAAAAGCAGATCCATATTGAGAACTCCCCGCCAGGCGTGTGTTGTGCAGCTGGAGTGTAAGGAAAGAATGCTGAAAAACAGACAACTTGGACTGGTCTTTGTGCACCATAAACGCCACTCAGCCGTCAATGAAATCGAAGCAATGCTATCAGAACGGCGACTTCGCCAACTTCCTCCTAGCTGTCAAAAATAAACTGACAACCTGACTGCCCTTCACTACTCTAAGCTATGATGATAGAAATGAAAATAACATTTTTATAATTTTCACGACGTCTTACCAATACAGCTACTGACAAACCTATCATTAGAAACAAGTCTGTAAAATGCATGCAGAGTCCTAGAAGGAAATTAGGCTCAGTAAGTCCATTTGGCGGGTGCTGTATATAAATAAACGAAGTCACACCTAAAAGCTGCCAGAAAGAGTTTCCTGGTGAAGACTCAAATTGTGCGTGGCAAGAACGAGAGTTATAACAATCGTCCTCTGTGTCTTCTTCTCTCTTACTGCTCGTGAAAGCTTTCAGAAACAGTGACAGCTATGGAGAGTTTTTTTATTAAGTTCTTGGTACCGCGTTTCTCCACTTTATCTGCTGCCAGAAAAAAAAAATTGCATATAAGTTTTACTCAGTCAATCTGAGTTATATTTAAACTGAAACACTTAAGAGATGACAACATTTGGTCTGTTCGCAATGAAACATAAATTTATATAAACGTCCGTCAATCAGGAGCTTCTTAAATTAATCGAATTCCTTACCAACTTGAGTAACTTTAAAATAAATACTTAATCCAAAGTATGTCTTATTAATTAATAAAACGAAATAAGTTATAGCATTACTTGAGGTATTACAGAAACAAATTAGAATTCTTGCAATTTATTTGATATCACAAGAGAAAACATAATTATTATTATTATTATTATTATTATTATTATTATTATTGAAATTAGGCCACAAAAATTAATGGTATACTATTAATTAAATGAAATACATGATCACTGTAGACAAAGCTATACTGTATGGGTGTTTTTAAACATTTTTAAACGTAACATGTTTATGATCTGAGTCCTTGATATAATCCAATAAATTATATGCATCGTTATAAATACATTTTATATGCTGAGTTAATTTGTCCTTTTATTTTAAAACAATTATGAGAAAATTAAATACTAATGTTCTTTTTAAATTTCGGTTTTCGAGTATAGCCTTACTCATAATAGTTCAATTTCCTTAAATTTGAGAAAGATTTTTTTTAATTTTATTTAAATGGTATAAGCTGAGTTTTGTTTTGAAAAAAAAACAAATATTGGTGTTGCTAGAACGGTTTTTAAATTTTGTTTTTCAGGTGAACCCCAACTTCTAATGGCTCGAATTTCCTGATTTTGAGAAAACATTTTTAAAAATTTATTAAAATGTTATATTCGGAGCTTTGTTGCCAAAAAAAATATTATACCGTCAATAATTTAAAAAAAAATGGATTTTAGGTTATTCCCCTCCTAATAGTACGATTTCACTGATTTTGAGAAACTATGTTTCTTATTTTGTCAATGGCATATATCGAATTTCCTTTAATAAATTTTCAATTTGCAACTGCTAGAGCGATTTTTAAATTTTTCCCTAACCTCCATCGTTTTGCAGTATAATTCTAATTCTCCTTCTAATAGCCCGATTACCCACATTTTCGGAAACTACTTTTATCAATTAATTTTTGAGAAATACACATAGTTTCGTTGAGGAAAAAGGAAAAGTGCGGCCGATCGAGGTGGTTTTTTTTAAGGTTATCTCCACTCCCAATGGTCCACTTACGCTGATTAATGAATTCGATGAATCGTTTGCTAATTGATGATTATATGCCGAGTTTTGTTGAGAAAAAACAAAAATTGCGGCCGTTAGAGTGTTAACAGACAATATATATATATATATATAATGTTTTTCCATTGTCATTTTTGGTACCTAGTAGAAAGGATCGATGGAGATTTGAGGAAAATTGTCAAAAATTGTTTCATGGGTACAATCGCAATCCATCCTTCCTTCCTTCCGTTCTTCCTTCCTTCGTAATTCGCTAAATCATGTGTTTTTTCAATTCAATTTTCTTCACTTCTAAAACGAATATAGTACTAACTTGAAATACAAAAGAATATTCGTGCAAATGTAACATATTTGCTATACAAAAAAATAATAGAAAAATACAGAGGAGCGTATTCATTGACTTTACGTTAATTCGGAGTCCAGACTATAATTTAACCAGACTAAGTCAGATTATTAGTGAAGCATCCTATGCGGAAATTATACATATTATTATTGACAAACTTTATAGAAGAAAAAATATACATATTTTGCTTAAATACTACAATTAACAGTATGTGAATACTCTCCAACATGAGATAGTGCATTTTGAACATTCTCATGAAAAAGTGTCCAAAAAGACAGGATTTCCATAACATGTCCTCATCGTTCGCACAGTGTTTTACATCTCGGCCAACGCGGGCTCTCTTCCCAACTCACAGTCACCTTCTGCCTGTCTGTCCTTCCAAGCAGTCTACGCTCGCCAGCTCTTTAATTGAACTTTTTGCATCAGAAACGTAATTCAGAATTTTTAAACTAAAATTAAAGTAGAGATTTAGGATAAGAAATAAGGCAATAGTAATATTTAAAAATGCTTTGCACTCATTCAGAAACCACAAAAAAAATAAATAAATAAAAACTGAAAACCACAGTAAAAAAAAAAGTTTACCCACCTTAATTATTATGGTGTTCTGCATAATTACCTGTTATTTCAGTGACAAGCTAGAATTTCTGTCTATTTGAAAATAATGGGCAGCATTTCATTAAGTTAACGATTTAATTATTGAATCTGGAACTTGTGGTTCAACAGTTGTTCGATAAACAATGTTAACCGCAGCGATAGGCTCGACATCAGGTGGACTCGAGAAGTATGCCCAACTATGAGCCGGATTTAGAAGCAACAACATCAAAAGTGCCGACACAAACCACAGTCTGTTACAAACTCGGTACTAGTTTAACCACCAAATATGTACGGTTAATTTATGAATGGAAATTTTTCTTTCACTCTAGCTGTATGTAGGGATTAAGTTGGAAATGAACAGAATTGAGGAATAAATCTCTCGTGGTAGGGAAAACTTAGGTCTATGGGATTTATAGGTAGAACCAAATGAGAGAGGTGCGTGATTCCGTGCCTGGAGAATACGGTAGCTAAATTAGTTAGAGCGTCTGCAAGCACGGAAGGTTCTAACACGGCAAAAACTCGAATTTTTTAAGTCTGATTCATCATTTCCAACTAGTGTCATACACATGGCCAGTGTGAAATAACAATTTCCTAAATTTCAGGCATTCAATCGCTGGTTGCATGGACCGTTTGGGGATTTATTTTATGAACCGTAGGACGACGGTTATCATCAGAAATCGAACAATCTCCTGACACGCGCATACAATCGTTGTGGAATAGAATACAGAGGTCTATTATTAATCATAGCTATCTTAGCACACTACTGTACACGTACGATTTCAACAGCTGTTTCGCTGAGACTAATGACACGCTCCCACGAAGCTCGCGATTCCAGGCCGGGGCCGGCATCGCAGCTGAACTGACTGATGGACAAATGCCCGCATGGGAAACTCATAATCTGCTCTTTCAGTGCATCTAAAAATTAACTGATACTGTCAACAAGAAAAGTTAAGCTATTTATGTCATTAAGATTCTG